>JARVKF010000124.1:0-140811 GCA_039778275.1 Seiridium unicorne
CCCCCCCCCCCCCCCCCCCCCCCCCCCCCCCCCCCCCCCCCCCCCCCCCCCCCCCCCCCCCCCCCCCCCCCCCACACATGTTGACCTACATGGTCAGACCCAGCACGGAGGGACGCTCAGGTCAACCTAGAGCACGCGGTAGATTAGTGCTATATGAGCTCCAATAGCCTTATCAGGGCCGCGATAAGTCAACACTTGTAGTAGCTCGGTCCTACTCAGGTACATTAGCAACAGTGTAGGTCGTTTACTTTTATTACGGGCCTTTCAATAGTACATCTCGGCTTCTCGGGCATCCTTACTACCTTGAGAATGTTCAAGTAGAAATATCATGCTTGATACGTACTTCTGCCGTTGAACACGCTATATCGAGAGATGGTATTTCTTTTTTTCGCCACTGACTCAAAAGCTTGATATTACTCTCTAGAATTTCTAGTTTTCCTTACGTTGAGCTTACCACCCAGGGACTACTGTTTTCCGTTATTGATTATTCCTCAATGCCACCACGGTAATGCGGGAGGCATTGTCAGACAGCTTCTCTCGCAGACGTGGTTTTGCCGATCCCAATGTCTGAACTGACTCGGCTCAAAGGTAATGACTGGTCCAAACGTTGTATACTAGGCTTAGGTACGACCACGACAAGAGCTCTGTGCTTTTGATTTCCGTTCAATCGGCTCAATATCCCAAGATGATGCCGACGTTAGGTCGTGGTTCCATTTCGTGTTGCCTCGGAGTCAAGCATCATGGGGCAGAGCTTGTTGCTCCATATACCAGAGTCATATCTATGCACAGCCGTTTTGCCGCCCAACTTGAATTCGACGATGCAGACTACAGCCGGGCACTTAGGAGATAAGATCACTTCCAGGCCCGTCACAGGGCCCCCTTCCGGTGGGTACATTCGTTATCAATCTAGTGGGGAAGTGATACGGGATCGCGTAGCTCAACTAACCCTGCGTGCGGCTCGCTCGATCCGAAAAGGATCAGCAAGGTAATCCTTGGCTGGAATACCATCCAACTCAGGGAAGTCCAAGCGGACGACCTTGATTCGATTCAGTCGAGACCTCCGCGATCCTATCGCTTTAAATCAAAAATACATCCTTAACGTTAGCAGTAATGGGAATTAGGATCAGAAAAGATCTTACTTTTCACTTTTCTATTTGAATTTGATTTTGTTGTACCATCGAGTTATATACTTGCGAAACTAGCACAGGTATAAAATGTGTGCAATCTTTCGCTTGAGGTTTCTGACTCCAGTCTAGCAGATCCTTGTCTCTCTAGCGGAAGATCGGTATTGTCCCGATGCTGCAGTGTCACCCCGCGTTTTTGCCTGGAACCCGAGAGCCGGGGACTATCCCATAGATAACTTCAAACCATATATACTGTATCTATAGTGCTGGCATCCATTTCCTAGATGCTCTTCATTCATTTTGTTCGCCTCCGACGCAAAACCGCTCTCGGCTATCTTCCTCCTCCTCACTTCTGTCTATAATATAGTACATGATCATGGATCTCAATCCGGAACTCATCAAGTCCATCAAAGATGCGGTCCACACAAACCTAGCGGAACAGCTAAAGTTCACCCAGAAGATGGTTCAGTATGGCGGCCAGAGAGGAGAGGAAACTGCTATCCAAGAAGAAGTCTTCAATCAATATACACTGAGGGGCTATTCTCCAAAGCGCATCACCATGGACGAGAACACGCTATCAAAACACCCCGGTGCTGGTAAATTCAGTCAGCGACACTCGAAAGCCCCCGTAGTCATTGGTGTTCACGAAGCAAAATCAACTGCGCCGGGCGGCAAGTCCTTGATCCTCAACGGCCATATCGACGTTGTGCCTATCGGGCCGGAAGATCTATGGACTCATCCTCCGTACTCCGGCATCATCGAGGGAGACTGGCTATACGGACGCGGCAGTGGAGACATGCGCGCAGGGCTCGTCGCAAATATGTTTGCCCTAGATGCTCTACGAAAGATTGGAAAGCAGCCGGCATCTCGGGTCATACTAGAGTCTGTCCCCGAAGAGGAGTCAACCGGAAATGGCACCATGGCAGCCCACTTGGCGGGATATACTGCTGATGCCGCTATTATCTCAGAGCCGTCAGGCGAGAGTCTTGTGAGGGCAAACGTGGGTGTGCTATGGTTCCAGATTGAGGTCAAGGGAAAACCAGTCCATGTTTTCAAGATGAATGAGGGTTCTAATGCCATCAGCTCAGCGTGGAAGCTCGCGACAGCATTGCAAGAGCTTGGGGCCAAGATGAACAGTCAAAAGGCAACCAAGAGATATTTCGAAGACGCGGACCACCCGATCAATCTCAACGTCGCCATGATCGAGGGTGGTGATTGGGCAAGCTCCGTTCCAGCTTGGTGTCGCATCGACTGTCGTATCGCTCTGTACCCTGGTACGACGGCAGAAGAAGTCGCAGCAGATATCGAGAGGACGGTCCAAGAAGCTGCACAGGCTGACGCATTCCTCCAGAACTCGCCTCCGAAAATTGTGTGGAACGGATTTTTTGCCGAGGGTTATGTTTTAGAGCCCGGTAGTGATGCCGAAAAGCTACTAGATGCCGTTCACCACGAAACAACGCAGGAGACGTTGAAGGCTGTCACGCTTCCAGCTTATATCGATGGACGTGTCTTCGCCCTCTATGATAAAGTCCCAGCTCTGGTATACGGGCCGATCAGTGAGGACACACATGGTTTTGATGAGAAAGTGAGTATCAGCAGCATTGAACGGGTGACGGCGACGATAGCGCTCTTCATTGCGTCTTGGTGCGGATTGGAAGACATTACAGCCTAGGGTAATATAACTAATCAAAATTTCATGTCCTACCGTTCCTGTATTGTTATGATCAAATCCGGTGCAGTCACTTCACCGGTTGGGAAAAGTTTTCCATAATTCGGTGTAGGTTTACTTTCTAGTACTGGTTCCTTACTCAAACCAAGAATTTTCCCAGTTTACAAGACCAAGAGGGGAGACATTCCAACACTGTAAGGGATAGACGTGCTTTTTGCCACACCTACTTTGTAATGAATCTTCCCATGACCACTGTGTTCATGTATGTTGGTGCTTCCTGCTCAGCAATCTTCTGCACTTCCTAACTTAGCCGTTTTAAGTCCCAAATTCTTGTTAAGTACATTGGCGGCGGTAAAAACGGTGGTCGAAGAACTCTGAATCAATAACACGAACCACGCAACTATCCTGACAACAGATTTATCATGCACACTAAACAACAACCCACTAAACGCAAATTGTTGTTCCGGTAATAATCAATCCGAAGAACGCACAAGAAGTAGGGGGCCGAAATCTCCTACAGCCTGTCATATGTTGCATCATGTAGTTGGCATACTGACGCTGTCCGACTATGCGAAGTTTTCAGTCTGGGAGCTTTTTGGGGCCTTGCCCAGCAGGGTAAAAATTCATCTCGCAGCAGCAGAGGAAAGAAGGGTCGTGATGTATATGTGAGATCCAGTGAAACTGCAGATTGAAGGAGGATAAGCTACAGCTTTGGCCTTGATTTCCTTTGGGAATTGCGAGTTTGGAATGATATGCGCTTCCTATATTCCAGTTGAAAAATGGCAAATATCAAATTGGTGACACGACTTGACCTTATATTATTTTGAAGCCCGTTTGGGGGAAGGAAGACTCAAAACTGGTATCTAAATTAGGTACAGAATTGACACTGTATACGAGCAACTGAACCTGATATGCATCCGTCCCACTCTAAGTTGTTAGTCCCCGTAGAATAGCGACAAGGCGGGCAAGCAGCATCATTTCAACGGGAGAAGAGAGACTGTACTAGGAAATACGTCGGAGCAATTCAAGCCTTTGGTGTCCGGTCTTCTAGCCGAGTGTTAACCGGACTTACGAGGCCGGATTCGGTTGGATGGACCGTCTGTTATCCGCTATACTGGGAATGGACGATGGGTCGGACTGACCTCAAAACGCTGTACAGCCGACGTGGATGCGCCCACATGCTGCACAGTCACACGAGATAACAATGCATTGACGTTTTAAGTGAAACACTGTCACGGCTGAGATGGTATTGCTACATAATGATAAGGCATGTAACTCTAGTGGTACCTTGCGGTGTAACGCTTATCGTGCTGCGCAAGGCCCAGCTCATTTATTTTCGGGACTGTGAACCCGGATATCACTGTCATGCTAGTGGCCAATGATCATTTATAGGTTCGATTCATAGCGAAGGCTGTCACACCGTAATCTTGTTTTTAAGCTTGTCGACCTTCCCGCTGCTAATTCCTAGGGCAGGCATGGTGACCGTTTGCTACATGTACTGCTATAACCTAGCGGGGTAGTGGAGGAAGTTCCCCGTCAGCCACCCCGCATCCTACTATTGCAACCTTCCTCGGGCGAGGATAGCCTTGTAGATGAGATGAAGGCTGCGGACTTCGCTAATATATGAGATGATCTTTATATTAAATTGGCCGAACATTTGTCCTTGGCTAGGGTGTAGTAGGGACGTTTGAAATCAATACTGTACAGTATCTATTTACATACTTGAATGGATGGTCCGATGCATCTGGGGTCAACCATGACATTGGCATTTCTATTTCTGTATAGGCAAGTCTGGCCCTTGATATGTGCCCATATTAAGTGTCCGGGAACCCGAATTCTATGTTTCACTTGATTGACTGACTATTTCGAAAATGTTGGCTGTTAGCTTCCTGCTGATAGCATCCGTTGGGATTGCTGCCTCGGCTAGCCAGCCCACAGTGCAAGTAAAGAACGGTTCCTATGCTGGCTTCTACCAGGAGACCTACAACCAGGATTATTTCTTGGGTATACCATTTGCTCAACCGCCCGTGGGTGAATTGCGCTTCAACAACCCTGCGTCCCTTAACAGCAGCTGGGACGAGCCTCGGAACGCGACGGCCTACTCGCCCGAATGCTACGGCTATGGAGGTGATACGTGGATCTTGGGCAACATCATCTCGGAGGACTGTTTGACCTTGAACGTCATTCGACCAAGCGGTATCAATGAGACCGCAGATTTGCCCGTAGGCGTGTGGATTCATGGAGGCGGCAGTACCATGGGAGGCAGCGCAGACCCGCGCTACAACATGTCCTTCATCGTCGACCAAAGCGTCAAGCTGGGCAAGCCATTCATTGGCGTAAGCATGAACTATCGCCTGCAAGCCTTTGGCTTCATCTGGGGTACTGTCATTCAAAACAGTGGCGTTTCCAATCTAGGTATCAAGGACCAGCGGCTAGCCCTCCACTGGATCCAGGAGAATATTGCAGCATTTGGAGGAGATCCATCCAAAGTGACTGTGTGGGGAGAGAGTGCTGGAGCTTCTAGCATTGGATGGCAACTCCTGGCGTACGGAGGCCGGGACGATGGACTCTTTCGTGCTGCTATCTTAGAATCCGGCTCACCTGTCGCCACGCTCGTCACGAACGCGTCATCGTGGGATCCTTACTATGACAACATCACAGCGGCGCTTAATTGCAGCTCAACTGCTGACTCACTTGCCTGTCTACGGCAGGTACCGATCGATGTCCTCTCCCCAGTCTTGAATAGCTCTGTCACCTCAACAGCGACGTGGGCCGTGGTGACAGATGGGGATTTCGTACAGGACAGTGGGTACAATCAACTGGAAGCAGGTCAATTTGTGAAAGTGCCTGTTCTCCAGGGACGTAACCACGACGAAGGTACTATGTGGGGTGTCAAGGGCCTCAATACCGCGGAGGATTTTCTAACATACTACGGCACTCAGGGTTACGACGATGAATCTCTACCAATCCTCGCGGCTGTTTATCCTGATATTCCTGAGATCGGCATCCCACCGACCCTCAAGGGCCGCCCAGCCTCGGGCTCTGAATATGGGCAGCAGTGGAAACGCACGTCTGCCCTTGTTGGTGACATTCGACAGCATGCGCCTCGACGCTACATGTCACAATCATGGGCGAAGAACAATATCACGAGCTATAGCTACCACTTCAACATCTTCCCTGCGGGTGTTGCGCCAGAAATTGGCGTCACCCATTTCGCCGAGGTCGCTTGGGTGTTCTACAATATCAATGGTGAGGGTTACCACAACGCTATTGCGAATGACCCCTTTGAGGGCGTCCCCGAAAGCTACATCCAGGCTGCAGATGTCATGTCGAAGATGTGGATAAGCTTCATTGTGGACGGGACACCGAACAACTCTGGGTGTAAGTAAAATCCGATCGGTCTATTCTTGCTAGAGGGTCTTGTATTGACACGATATCTTTTGCTAGTGACTGAAATCGAGTGGCCGCCATACACGCTCGATGACCCAAGGAACCTGGTGTTTGATGCCAATGTATCAGATCTGTTGTACGTAGAGCCAGACACTTACCGCGCCGAGGGCATTGCCTTCCTCAGTGGCCGGTACTCTAATTCTTAGTCCATGACTTGATAAAGATCATGTCAATTGATATACCACAACCCTCGGGTTCTTGCCAGCCTCGTTGCTATTCGACCTTGTCTTGACAAACGCGCTCTATTAAGCCAGTTGGCCCGGCGTTCCCCTTTGAAGCACTGATCTAATCAGTCTTATTTTTAAATGCCAGCCATTGGTGATTATTCAATTCGTCGTTTGTATTTTTTTTTTTAAAGCGCCGAGGCTGATTGCACGTTTAACGCGCAATCAGTAGCTGTTGCCGGGTGACAACAATCACACCTGAACAATCCAAGTCTGTATAAAACTTTTTCGCCGATCACTCTTGAAGCTGTTCTGTTATAAAAGGGTATCACTTCTCAATTTGTCGTCGAGGAATAATTTTCTCCACCCCATCATTTCAAACGACGACCGTTGGGACCAACCTCGTCGGTCCAAAGCAACACCCGCACCTCCAGTCTCACACACTCACATCTTCCGCCGAGAGTAGTATTCATCAACAGATACACAGTAAGTTGATTCCTGCTTTCTTTCAGCTTATGAATTTTTTTTTCGGCGGATTTTTCCTCATGTATCGTCGCAACTGAGATAGTTCTCCCCGAAGAGACAGATTCTGACTCGATTCACGCAGATGTCTCAACAAGATGGTATGCCAAACTCCCGCCGTGCACTCAGAGAGGCGCACACATCTGACAAAATTCTAGCTGCTTCGGACGCCGTGATTGGCCAATCTCCCGCTGGCAATTGCGATAATCCTGGTGGTGAAAGTGTCGGCGCTACCTCTGCTGCCGTCAACCGCGAAGGTGTAGAGGCTACTTCCGCCGCCGACCATCGTGAGGGTGTCAACACTGCTGCTGGTGCTGCCGACGCTGCTACTGGTGCCGCCAACCCTGGCGGAGCCGGTGACCACGCTTCGGGCAACAACGACGTCCCGCCCATGCCTGGCAACCGTGGCCGTCGATTCGGTGCACAATTCCCTCCCGGTTCCGGTCACTTCCATCGCCACGCTCCGCACTTCGACCACTTCTTTGGTGGTCCTCGTCCCTTCCCCCACCCTGGCATGGTTCCGCCCGACGGTGTCTTGCAATTGATGTGCATGGACGTCCTCGAAGACCTATGCACAGAGTCTTCCAAGAACCGCTTGTTCAACACGGCAATTCACGAGTCTGTTGAGAAGCTCAAGAAGGGCGACGAGATCTCGAAGGGTGAGATCAAGATTCTCAAGGCTGAGATCAAGCGTATCAACAAGGTTAGTTCATTGTTCTATATTTCTCATTGCCTCTGAGAACAAATTTACTGACTTATGGGTTCTTAAGCTGCTGCTGAAGTCTGAGTGCATTGGTATCGCCCTCCTCGTCATGTTCTTCCTGCTCTCCATGGTGTTCACAGTGGCCATCATGGTTCTTCGCAAGACCAAGGCAACCAACTGAGGCTATGTTTCGGTATGATCTGATTTGAAGGGTTTCAGCTATAGGGAGACGCGACTGGCATGCTCTAGGACATTCTTGGGGTGGTTGTCACTTGACAAACTCCTCAGTGATAGTTTTGTGCATCTTTCAATGAATGCCAAAATGGAATGTAATTAGATCCAAGATGTTAGGACGCAAGATGGTGAAAGTCCCGTGACATTCGGATTCTCACCGTCCTGCTTTGTATCCTATTCTTCTTTGGTAGAAGAATCAATGCTGTCCTAGGGTTCACTTCATTTTCTGGTGCACTGCCTTTCTTCCTCTGTGAATGCCTCGTCATTATCTCCTCGTACGTCAATTTGTTTGCTTTTCTATAAGCACAATTACCTTTTGTCTGGGAGCACTTGAAACGCGGGACCAAAGAACACGCCAAAAATACAAGCTAACGCTAGACATTCAAAGGACTGAGTCTACTGAGACTACCAAAATATATGACCAAATTGAACCACGGCTAATGTTATATTCGCTCAGTGCCAATTCTGGCCGAGCAATCAGCACTTAGCGAGATCTCCTCACCACTTGAGCTTGCAGTTCTTCGAGTTCAATACGTACTCTCGAACCCTTACATTCTACATGAACGGTGTTTATTGTGGAAATTTGCAGGTCTAGTCAACGCGTTGGCAGATTAAGAAAAGAAAACAGCCACCCACAATTGGCGCGCTGGCTGCTGTCACTATTGCTTTTGTTTGCAGCCGATCACACGCTAAGGCTGAGAACTTGGCCAGACTGCAGCCCTGCATCGGACAATTATAGGCTTATGTATAGACATCATCTTTATTCGAGGTGGTTGTCTCAGTCGAGTATACGACGAGACGGCAGAAGCGCCATCTCATTTCTTTGGATGAACCATTTATAGAATATATTGTCGTTGGTAATTCGGGATGGACCTTTTCTCCAAGCTGTTGTGATAGTCGCTCATTATCAAGTGTCGTTGAGGCCTTCCTTTCTCTTCATCGCTCGTTCGCCTACTTCGCCTGCCATGTTTTCAATTCGCAATACCGTTCTGGCCTCCGCCGCAGCAGTGACTGTCCGTGCTGCAACGTCGGACTGCTTTACTCTCCAGGGCAGCACAGCCAGCGGCCAACAGCTCGACTTCGTCCACGCTTCCGACGCAGGATCCGACTCCTACTTGACCGAGTTCGCTGACGATGACACGCTTGCTACAGTTTTCGGCATTAACGCCGACACGGGCGTCATGCTCGACTACACGGACACTCGTATCGCCAATTTAGATTCAAGCTCGAACTTTGGCTTTCTATTCTTTGATAGCCAGCAGTCCATGGAGCAATTCGATCAGCTCGCGGTCAATTGCACCGTTGACGCGAACGATGTCCTTGGCTGCGTAGCTCGCGACAATGCCCTTGTCAATGTTTTCAACTATTGCAACGGCCTCGTTGCTATCGCTGAGACTATTCGCCCTGACTTTCAATGTCAAGGCCTTGCCCTCACCGCATCTCAGACATCGGGTTGTGCTTCCTTGTCCACAAGCACATCTAGCAGTGCGACGTCCACATTGACCACGAGCACCTCGTCAACTGAAAATTCAACTCTCAGTACCACTTCATCGACCACGCCGCTCATTACTTCATCTGCCTTCTCGTTCACCACCTCGTCCGCCATTTTGTCCACTAATTCATCCACCACTTTGCTCACTACTTCAGCCTCCACGTCGCTCACTACTTTCTTGTCGCTTACCACCTCATCCACCAATTTGTCCACCACAACGCTCACTATTTCATCAACCACGCCGCTCACCACTACGTCCACCACGTCACTCAGTACTTCGCCTACTACGTCACTCACTACTTCGCCTACCACGTCATCAACTTCTACTTCTACTCTGAATAACACCACGTCTACCCCGTCGCTAAACTCTTCATCTATTGACTTAACAACTACTTTATCCGCCACTTTGACGACTATTTCAACTACTGCTGTTGTCACTACGATAACGATCTCGTCATCTGCATTATCGATTTCACCAACCATCTCTTCAACTGGGCTATCAAACTCGTTGTCGACTGCATTAACTACACCGCCGACTGCATCAGAGACTACCAGCTTCGCAGTTTCTCCTATCGTGCAGAACACCACATTATTCTCGACTATTCCCGCAACGACAAACTTGACGAGCCCGTCGACAACCTCAACAACCATCTCCTTAACCACCTCCTTTGCAACGCTAAGATCCACACTGACTTGGACTACTACTTTCGCAACCACAAACTCAACAGGCCCATCCACAATCTTGCCGACCATCTCAGCGATCAACTCAACAACAAGCACACCCACTACGGCAGCCAGCAACTCAACAAGCCCATCCACAACCCTGCCGACCATCTCAGCGATCAACTCAACAACAAGCACATCCACTACGGCAGCCAGCAACTCAACGAGCATCTCCTTCAGCACTGTATCAACTACACGAAACGCTACCTTCATCTCGACTTCGATCTTGCATAGCACGACGCGGTCAGCCGCTTCAGGCTCCGTCAGCGCTCTGCCTACTGTCGTGTCGAGCACGGCGCAGAGATGTGACGAAGAGCCCAGAAGCTCTCCAATTCGTGAAGCAACCTATTGAATTTCAACTAGAAAAGGTCAACCGCGATGGTTCCATGTGACATGGCTTTGGGGAAAAGACCCAAGATGCAGGAAGACCGTCAAGGCTATCTGGTTATCCTAAACCTATGTTGGATTTGCACAGAGACAGGCAACGATACCTCCTGTGGATCACTTTTATGCTCAATAGTATAGGACTTTTCGGGTTTCGCCATCGAAACCGCTTAGACAACATAGTTAACCTGTTTTTACATCAACTATCATTTCGCAATTTGGCGTTGAGATTATTTTCAGGAGCACGCAATCATATTGATCCCAAGATTTATCTTCGTGTCATTAAAACATGGTATTCATCATCAGGTTAAATAGGTACATGAAATCAGTGTACAGGAACTCAAGGTGAGCAGAGGGTGTCTCTTAGAAACCATCTCAACATCCAATCTTCAAAAAGCGTGCCTCTTCTATGTTGCTTTTGATTGTTCCGCTTCCTGATGTCTTGAGCGAAAGGACGAAGGAAAGAGTTGATTTTGCTTGGCAAGAACAAAGTGGTATGTCAAAACCTAGGGGTGTCCATCCATAACGCCGTTCATATGCTACCTACAAAGGACAAAAGAGCTTAGGAAATTGTCACGCCGGGAGTACCCTGAGGATGTGCTTCGAGATCAACCTCTTCCACCATTCGGCGCTGTGCAGCGCTCTCCCGAACGAGGTTACCAAAGTACTTGAGAGCAACCTCGCTTTCACCTCTGGTCTTCAGGGTTTCATCCCGACGGGCGCCAAGCTGTTCTACGGAGCGCTGCAAACCAACACGAAGGTTATCAGCAGGATAACGTAGAACCTTACGAACAGAGCTGGAAATGCGGGCACTGTTTGCATGAATGTAATCGATAGCCTCGAGCTGTGTGGAGATCTTGTTTGACAGTCGATGAGGAAGTGATTGGGGAATTTGCTGTAGAACATACGCGGCAGCACCTAGAACTGTAGGAAGTTAGTGTCTGGATAATGTTGTTTTCAGAAAGGTTCACCTACCAGCTACGATGAGGCCAGGAACAATTAGCCGGCGTAGATTGTCGTTGCCGAGGACTCTCGCTGCACTCATTGTATGATCAAGCCAACCATAACCGCCGATCATGCGACTTCCGAGCGCGGTAGCAACCGTCAGTGCCATACCTGTGCCAGCAACTTTCTCCTGGCGCTGGACCAGCGTTGACCAATCAACAAAGTCCAAAAATTCAGTTGGTATCTCAATTTGCTTCGCAAGAACGTCGCGTCGTCTTCGGAACATGACATCGGAGCGGAAGCTAAGATCCTCATACTCATCACCAAGATGGAGTAGACCTAGTTGCTTAATTGCATTGACGCCACCGACGGTCTTTGTCCTTGCGTGTTCTTCGCAAACTGTCACCGACTCCTGAATCTCTGCAAGCATAGCCTCTTTGAGATCCTCAGCGTATTGAAAAGCATTGAAGATGCCAGAGTAAGGCACCCCTTGGGTGTTTTCGCCGGCATTGACAATTGCTCTGTTCAGAGTATCCCTTGTATGGTCATAGATGTCCTTGCAAGTCTCTTCAATGGTGTGGTCAATCTCTTCGCTGACTTCTAGCTTCGCTTTCCTCGACGCATCGAGCAAGGGCTCAATCTCCCGGAGATCATGTAATACCCGGTCTAGCTCAGACTGGGCGACTTCAGAGTTGACCGTAGCAAGGACATTAACATCGTTGAGAATATTCGTAAGATATGTCTTGGCAGGAGCGAGCTTGGATCTTGCGCGCTTCTCCAAAACGAACCTGCGTAGGGACTGTTCGAGTTTTTCAAAGTCCTGGATCTTCTCTTTATCCTTGCCTTTGCCCTTGGGATCGTTGCTCGGGTCGTCATCGCCACCGCCACCACTTGAACTTCCGCTACCACCTCCATCAGGACCACCTGGCGGTGGGGCTGTAGGTACGGCATTGCTTGAGACGAAGTGTACCAGTTCGGAAGACTCCTTGAAGGTTCGTGGGCTGAGACCGTGAACTTGATCCAGGATCATCTTTTCACATCTCTCCTTAGCCTTGATGGTGTCGAAACCGTTCACAACAATGAAAAGATAGGCCTTTTCGGCAGCGGCCGCCCAGATGAACTCTTTGGCAGTCATGGTGAAATGGTTCGCCGCGGAGACGACGAACACAACAACATCGATCTCTTCTTGACGTGCAAAAACCGCCGTGGTTTTCGTCGTATCCGAGTTTAGGCCGGGTGCGTCGATCAGAGCGATGTCCACCACACCGTTGGTAAGCAGGGATTCGTCGATAGTGCGAACATCGCGCACGTAGACCTTGCACTGCATGTAGTTCGTGTTATCAACCACGATATTCTCGAGTTCCTGTAGAGAGAAGACGTCGTAGGTTGTCTCGTCGTGGCGGTTGTAGGTGGCGTCCTTGTGAACTGCATGAACCTCCTCGACTCCGCCATTTTCTCTTGCTGCATCCAGGACTTCGCAGAAGATGCTTGTGCAGGGTTGCTGGTCCTCCGGGAGCACTTTTCGGCGTAGCAATGCATTGCAGAAGGTTGACTTTCCAGCATTGAGATCTCCAGTGATCAAAACCTTGCTTGACGTGTCGTCTATCCTTTCCCTCAGCGACTGCAGGTGCTTAATGCTTGAGCTGATCTTCCCATCAAGCAAAGAAGCAATAGAGCCTTTCTCCAGAGAATGAACCAGCTCCGCTTGATGCAGCGCGCCCAATTTGAGGTCAAGCTTGAGGATGGAGAACTCCTGAGCGATTTGAGGTGATACTAGTCGAGGCTCGGTAACACTTCTCGTTTCGGCATCCTTACTGGATTCACCGCTGCCGTATTCGTTGAAGCTCGTCATAGATCGCCGCAGATTGGGATGGCGGGAACTGGACGGCTCGCCGGCCATCGAGTGCGTCTGGTGGAAGGTCGGTCTCTGAGAGGAAGATGGTCGTTCTCTTTCTCGTTCCGGGGAAGCATCTTCGGCTCTCTGGACGGATGGATAGTGAGCAGGCCATGTAACATTTAATTCCTGTAAGCTTTTGAGCAGCTCGACGACTTTGTTTATGGATCGACCGAGCTTGAGGCGTTGTTGATTGTACCATAGCTGATGCAGCGTAGCGTCCTGGTTTCTGCGATCGGCATCGTTGTGTACTGAAGCTGCGAGGATGGGGTTGTCCCCCAAGCTCGGATCTAATCGTGGAGAGCCCATGGGAAGTTTGCCAGCACTGAAGTCGCCATCTGCTATGCTGCCACCATAGCCCGAATCATTCTCTAAAAGCGACTGCAATCTTGCGGCGTGATGTGATGTCGAGCCACTTCCGACCTGCATGTAGCCCGGTCTTCCGCCGGAGCTGGGCGAGTCTGTGGCGTCATGATCGTTCGTCTCGCTGTCGTCGTCGCGTCGGCTGGGGGCTTTGCCCTTTGGTGAGAAATACTCTTGACTCATGGCTAGATGTCGTCGGGATCCATTGGCCTCTGTGGCACGGAAAGGCTGATCGAAGGAATAGAGATGTTTGGAGATTGTCGGGGTTGAGAGCAAGAATTCTTTGCAGCGCTTCCGGTTCGCTCCTCCTGCATTGAGAGTCAAAGAAGGCAAATCTCGGGTAGTTACGCTCATTGGCTGTTCGCCGCGACGGCGTGGAGCTTCGGAAAAACACGTCATGCAAGCAGTCAATTAAACTGGCAGCAACCTTAAACGCGCCGCCAGCTGGCCCCACTCTGGGTCAGGCCGGTCTCTATGGCAGCTGGCAGCTCCGGCCTCTCCAGCATCTCCCCAGTTACGTAACTGCCTGCGACTGAATGAACTCACGCTGCCAAGCAACGAATCCAACTCCACGAAACAGGACGAGACCAGAAGCTCTTGGAGCACATGATAACCGACGCGGAACCGATTCAGGCACCTACGCGTCCCTAATATCCCCACAACGGGCGCTCGAGAACATTCAACTCCCCCAACATTTACTTGAAGCTCGACATCTCGCATCTGTCTACCATCACATAGACCCCACAGTTTAGCCTGCTGGCTAATCGTTGCTGGCCATGAATGTATGTAGCGCCCAGCTTCCTATGTATCGACATTGCAACGCGGGTGACGCTAACGAGTACCTCCTAGATCCTGGAATGGGCCTTCGGTAAGCGTATGACGCCGGCTGAGCGTCTTCGCAAGAACCAGCGCATGCTCGACAAGGCCATCCGAGAACTGGACCAAGTGCGGGTGAAGCTCGAGAAGCAGGAGAAGACCCTCACGACACAGATCAAACAAAGCGCACAAAAGGGACAGATGGGCGCAGCAAAGATCCAGGCGAAGGATTTGGTACGAACGAGGCGATATGTCGAGAAGTTCTACGGCATGAGGAGCCAACTGCAAAAGATCTCCTTGCGCATGCAGGTGGGTTTGAGAGCAATTGCGAGAGTTGCCACCCCATGCTGACAAGGCACAGACACACCGTACAAACGAGCAGATGATGCAGTCTATGAAAGGCGCCACTATGGCATTGGGCAGCATGAACCGGACGATGAACTTACCCGCTCTTCAGCGGATCGCCATGGAGTTTGAGCGCGAGAATGACATCATGGAACAGAGACAGGAGATGATGGACGATGCCATTGATGATGCCATGGATACGGGCATTGAAGAAGAAGGTGATGAAGTGGTTGAACAGGTCTTGGAGGAGATTGGTGTCGACCTGAACCAGGCCGTAAGTGTTCTTGGCCCCAGAGATATGCATTGTAGCCACTAACCACTGCATTTAGTTCGGCGAGACACCTACTGGTTTGCAGTCGGACAAGGTAGCCGAGGGTAGAGTTGCCCAGGCGATTGGAGGCGGAGGTGGTGCTGACCCAGGAGATGACGACCTTCAGGCCAGACTTGATAGTCTGAGGAAGTAAGACTTGAAGCTTGGCATGCCGTGACATTTACTTCGTGTCCCAAGCGGTGGGGGACGGATGGACTTTTGCATCTTCTTGAGTGGAGTTTGGGACAATGGTTTCACGCTCAGCATTGAACTTTTGGCATAATATGTGCTTTGCTATTAGGAGTCTACGCTATCATTTTCAAGATGTCAAGGACGCCTTTTTTATCCAGGGGAGCAGGATTGGACTGAACCCATCTGTCTTGAAGGCTATGCTCAGCAATATTGTCCATCTGGTCCTCGCCAATCTTGAATTCACTCAAGGACCGTGGCATGCCCAATTCTTGAATCACAACGTCTAGCAGGTCGCCCAAGTCCACTTCCTCCCGCTTCAAACTTCGTTCCTCAAATATTGCTGCTGCTTCTGGCAGCTGCCACAGTATTTCGATAACAGCGTTTTGTCTCTCTCTGTTTGCTCCGTTTTCAAAGTTGTACTTGCAAACTGCGGGCAACAAGAGGCAACTAGTCTCGCCATGCCCTACGCCCACAGGGCCAAGTTGATGTCCGATCCCATGGCTAGCACCAAGAGGAACACCTCTGGAACAGGCGCTCATGGCATTGATCACTCCTAACTGGCATTCTAACCTCTTGCCTAGGTCCCGTCCAGCCGTCTTACTGCCCAACAACCCTGGCACGAGTTTTTGTAAGCCTTTTCTAGCATCTTCATCTGCCTGCTGGTCGCTCTCCAGCGAGCAAAGAGTCTCAACGCAATGATCTACTGATTTAACACCCGTCGACAGCCATATGTGCTCGGGTGTGCTTGCGCTTAATTCTGGATCTAAGATCACGAGATCTGGGCACTTGATTCCGGCCTGAGCGGAGAAGGCCCATTTCCTGCCAGTCTCATCGTTCGTAGCCCCTGCGGTTGCAGAATACTCGCCTCCTGAGAGGGAGGTCGGGACGCAGATAATTGGGATCTGAGCGGGTTTGATATGTCCAGTGTGCTTCGGGCTTTCGGGATGCAGGCTCTCGATTTCTTCGGCGGTGGCTACATCATTGGCTAGTGCGAGACTGATGACTTTCGCGGCATCGGTCAGGCTGCCGGCGCCGAGTGTGACAAGGAGATCCGCCTTACAAGTCCGAGCATCCGAAACGATCTGGAGGATTTCAGACCATTGACTGTGTGGTTTCATACCTACACGGATGCCACTGAGCTTGGATCCTAGGGCAGATTTGGCATTCTGAAGATGAGAAGTGTTGGATGCGAGGGACTTGGAGGCAAGGAGATAGATGCTGGAGGAGTGGAATATGTCATCGACATGCTGTGTCAAAGCCTCAGCAAACCCGATGCCATAACTAACCAGTGGCTTCTCTCGGCCAGAGAAGGCTGGTCGTAAGGTTTCTTGTGTCATCTCAAATACGATGACGATGTTGCTGGATTCGATTGTGCACTCTTCTTACATATGCTGTTGATATGGATTTAGGAAAGCGAACACCCAATCACAGTAATGACGACACTCGCTTCTTAGGCCGAATTAAGCCGCGGATTTATATAAATGCACCATCCATGGACCACACAATAGGTAAGCTGATTTCCGTCCACTAGGTATACTGAGAGAGTATAGCGTGAGGTGAGGTAGGGATGCGTCTGTCGTTTACCCCACCTTGTATTACAAAGCAGAGAACTCCATCACTTCAGTATTACCATCATCCAATTGTCAGCTCTACCTGCTCGATTGTGCCTTTGCTGTTGTCCCATGATGCAATGCTCAGCCTCAAACTCTGTGTCTCTTCGTGGGCCAGTCTCTTGCAACAAATGATCAGGGTATATGCATCAGCTTTGGGACCCAATATGTTGTAGCTTCAGAAGGAGTTTCCCTTTTTGCAAGGTCTGACAGGGCAATAAGGTTTTGAGTGTAACCTCAAATATGGAGGGATGGAGGGAGCAGCCCAGGCTGGTGACCAGCATCGAACCCGCTGTAATCTCCGGGCGCGTCATTGCCAAATCGTTAATCGCCGGGCTACCGAGTGCACGGGCCCCACGTCAGCGATTCCCCCTCGTCCAGCGGATCCCAATCACTTTGACTTGCCCACCAGACCCCACGCTCTCTCAGCCTCCCATCGCATTCTGTCACTTCACGGTAGCTGAGGGATCTCAATTGCATCACAAAACACGCCCTCGACACCCAAGCAACCCACTTGACTGTGGCTTCCATTGTTGCGTGCCGCGGGTGATCCACTGAAACTCTATTTGACTCTTTTGGACGTACGCGTATCCGAGGAACCTTACTTGGCATTGTTTTGGGAGTTCAAGGTCAGTACGTTTGCGTGGTCCCTGCGTCATACCAACTCATCACTGGCTGCTTGCTCGCTGTGTTGGTCATTTGCGCCCGTTCACGTCGGGCAATCCCAGCGAGCTGCGTGTCTATTCGATTGTTTTCATTCATACTGCCTGGAGCCTGAGGCTGCCATTGTTAACCATCAGATCCCCCATTTCATGGCTTTGTGCACATTTGCCCTCTGTCATTTCTTTACCACCTGACCAGCCTAGCAAGACCCTTGGGGAACTGGTTGAACTAAAGTTGGCGCTTCTGACATCAGGGTCCCGCCCACCTAGTGCCTGACGATACTATTTGAACACCGACCACCCCTCGGACGCAACGCCGGAAAAGCAGACTACTCGCAGAGTACCACTGTTTCCGACCTACATCATAACGATATTCTTGGCATTGATCGGGATCCCCTTATTGCAGTCCATCATCAACGACACACGCCGTCCTCGACTACACCACACCGAATTCTGTTTTACCGTAAAGCTCAGGAATCATTCCTTCAGTAGCAGATTCTCAGAAAGGATCGCTGCTTGATATTCCACGCCACGCTTCTTCTCAACGAATTAAATCTGGCAGGGCACAAACACCGCAGTCTCTCCTCTTCAGGAGGTCTGCTGAATAGGATGTTTGGCGGCGGTTCTGGTTCCGCCTCTAAATCCGATTCGGCCGTCGAATCAGGCAAATCCGACAAGAAGTCACCGTCACCCGATGCAAAGGCAGACGGTGTGCCGATAAAAGCTTCAGAACAGGCCGTTGGGGAAAAGCGCAGCGGCAATGGCAGCCCTCCCGGAAGAACAGATACTGGCAATGGAGATAAGAAGCGTAGGAGTAGTACTGTGGGATCCAAGGCGAGCAGTCTCATAGCCAGCGCAAAGCAGTCCCTGAACTTCTCCCAGGTTGGTCGCCAAACTAGCGATCTTACCAACCTTCAAACACCGCTACAAAAGTTGGGCAAGCAAGACCCCGCGCTGGTTGTGCCCCAGGGCCAACATAACAACTCGGCTGGCGAGTCTCTTCCCGGCCCGCGCTCGACTTTCCGTGTCGGCGTTTGGGAAGATCGCAACAAGAAGTGCAGACGGACCATGGAAGACACCCATGCATTCCTCTACAACTTCCTCAACACCCCGGCTCCTGCTCTCATCAATGACAACAGCAGCTCGAAATCGGAACGATCGGGAGAAGCTTACGAGTCACAATATGACCTTGCTGCACACGATATGGTTGAAACAGACAATGGCTATTTCGCTATCTTCGATGGTCATGCTGGGACCTTTGCCGCAGACTGGTGTGGCAAGAAAGTCCATATCATTCTGGAGGAAGTCATCCGAAAGAACCCCAACGTGCCGATACCTGAGTTATTGGATCAGACCTTCACCAGCGCCGATGCGCAGCTGGAAAAGCTCCCGCTTAAGAATAGCGGATGCACTGCGGCCATTGCTGTCTTGCGTTGGGAGGACCGAGTGCCTAGTTTCAGCTCAGCTACTGGGTCTCAATCGATAGCGCCCGCAGCTGCGGCTGCGTCGAAGGAGGGAACAAAATCCAAGGACAGTAAGTTGGAGGACAGTGAAACTGCAAATCCTGAGTCTGCTCATGCCAAGTTAAAAGGTTCGGCCGTTCGTCAACGAGTCCTCTACACTGCAAATGTGGGAGATGCCAGAATCGTTCTATGCAGATCTGGAAAGGCACTGCGGTTATCTTACGATCACAAGGGCAGTGACGAGAACGAAGGCAAACGTATTGCCAATGCTGGTGGCCTTATCCTGAACAACCGTGTCAATGGTGTTTTGGCGGTGACCCGTGCACTCGGAGATACGTATATGAAAGATCTCGTAACGGGCCACCCATACACTACCGAGACCGTCATCCAGCCAGAGATTGACGAGTTCATCATCATAGCTTGCGATGGAGTAAGTGCTGCTCTCCGGACAGTGTAAAAACTATGTGATCGGATAAATGCTAACTATGCATAGCTGTGGGATGTCTGCTCGGACCAGGAAGCTGTGGACTTGGTCAGAAATATCGAGGACCCAAGCCAAGCGTCCAAGTTGCTTGTGGACCATGCTCTCACGCGCTTTAGCACAGACAATCTATCGTGCATGGTAGTACGCTTTGATAAGGTAGCTCTTATGGAAACCCAGAAAGACAAGGCTATTGGAGTGGATAGCGACGTCACAGACGGCCTCGGCAAGGTCAGCGAGGCGGAAAAGATAGTGAGCTTGACCAAGCAGAAGATTGCAGATGGTATACCGGCCGTTGGAGTATCAGGCAGCAACAGTGGCCGAGGTCACGACCCTATACCCCTCGGCGACAGCGAAACTTTCAAGCCGACCACGCTGAAAGGACCAGTTGACGAGGCGCCCGAGGATAGCGATGCACCCGAGGTCACGAAAGAGGCTCTACCAAATCCTGGCTCATATCTCTCTCCCACTACCGACAATGTGAGAGACGCCTAGTCCCTCGTCGATGCCACCAAATCTGCGGGAAGGGACTTGTTACACCTGCAAAAAGCAGTTCCTAGACAGCAAGGCTACCGACGGCGGGGGATGTGGGATTGAGATCATGGTTGCATTATGAGATGTTAAGTCAAGGCACGAAGGAGTCCTTTTCTACATAGACCCTGGATCCATGAGGAAAACCTCTTTAGTATTGATTGGCATGCAGATTGGTGCAGTTGCCTATGGAGGGTCTATAACTTAGCTGTATGTGTAGTTGTGCATGGGTTTCTGAGGTGAATAAGCAGCAGCATCAGATGGTCAGCTCTTGCTGGGATTCTACGGAGGGCAGATAGTTATGAGGAAACGACACAGAGATATTTTCTTGATGATATGTGATGTTTACTGGGTAATTGTATCACTACATTGTCACCTTATCATCTAATTTTCTATTTATATTTATAATCCATCCATCTGCTCGTACTATTTCGTGGGATTGGGGCAAGAGGTGTATCCGAGTCTCGTACAAAAGATTAAATATTCGTTCATGGTCACAGATGCAACTAGATTTGAAGACTATGTGAATACTCGTAGTAAAGGGGTCAATCGCTTGCCGCAATATCAAATGCCGTCTACTATGCTTTGAGCTCTGTTCCGCATGGCCGGGTATCCAGAGACTCGGACTATTAAAGCAGCAAACGGTCTTCACAAGCGGGGTTATCAAGCTGCTGCATCACAAGGATGAGGATGCAATGCAACCTTCAAGTCTCACTGGCCGTTGTGCTTGTCACCTTGCATACTATGTACAAGATGCTGCGTCAGCAGGGTCAAAGCGTGGAACTGGGATTATAGCTCGAGCGTTCTGGCCCAAGCTTAAACATGGCGCGGGGAACGGAGTAATTCCAGGGAAGAAGCCACAAGAAAAATCGAAGGCAAGACCTTGCTCGGGCTTTCGAGGAGACAGACTGTAGTGTCTGGCAGATTTCATGGAAGAATGTGGTTAGAAATTGTTTTGCAATTTGAAGAACTCCGTGTACATAGGTAATGAGTTTGGGAACAGTGCCTGGTGAACAGCAGTATTCTCCATTGCAACCTGACCATGTATATATGTCTCCTGATCGCGTCCAATGAGGTAGATACCGTAGCGAGTAATGTGCTGGATTATCCAGTCAATCAAGTATACTTTGTGCCACATCTTCGGGATATTGCTGTAAGATTCGTCAGATTTAATTACTACAAACGGCGCAAGATTCTGAAAAGCAACCTCGACTGCACGGAATCCAGCACAAGTGACTACACAAGTACCTAGATACCCTGAATATGCACCGGGCGGCACGGCACGCTACAATAACGCCAACGTCAGCTATTGACAGCGGAACTGGTGCTAGATGCCTTCCAGAAAAGCGTGGCGGAATGCTATACGAGTAGCGCGCGAGTATTGGAATGGATCGGTGTTTGCAAGCAGTGCCACGAGATGTGTGACCGTACATAGACTCGACAGCAAGAGGAACCCGAAAGAACCTTTTCATATGTATGGACATATGCAGCAGGGATAGCGGTCCTGCAGAGCTGTGCCAATGAGCTTGACAGCGCGGAGATAAATTGGCTGCTGGCTGCTGGCAGATGCAAAATCGAGGAGGCACATTGCAGCATCACAGCTAGCGCGAGGTGCTAAGGGACGAAAAGGAAATGCTTGACGGGCTCCCCTGTCTGCTTGAGGGCAAGCGCCGTTTTCTCGAATGGCAAATTCCCGCTCCATCCCTAGGTTAGGGGACTGCAGAGCGGTTAGTGAAATGCGAGAAAGAGCTGCACCTGGCAGCAAAGGCAGCGGGATGCACAACTATCGCGGCAGTGGCCCGTCGACCACCAATGTGGCTCGTGGACTCGCCAGACCAAACCCAAAGGAGAACCTAGTGTAGAATCTGCCAGTAGCGCCGTGTCTTGCAGCCAGTGCCTTGCTAGTGGCGCACTCTCGCCTTTTTTTGACATCCACGACCTCATCTCCAGGGAAAAGAACCTGGTCCCCAAAGTCGGGGTCTCTGCGCTGCGTTGCGTTTCAGTCCCGGCGCCGCCTCCTCTGCGCGTCCCCGAGTCCTCGTCGCTACTGCATAATTGTGCGATTGTTGGTTTCGGCAGTCTTTTTGAGCATTTGCCTTCTACATACCTCATTTGGCTTGTCGTCTAGAAAGAAACAAGGCCATCGCAAGCGCAATACCATAGTCGAGCGGGCCCCATCTTTAATCAACCTACTGTACGGAGCTCCATCTGGCCCCCCTTAGAGCCTATTGGTCTAGGTATATCCCCTCGACCCCTATCAATATTCCCCAGCCAAAACATTTGGCTGTCCCGCTCTTTCGCGTCGACCGTCTGCTTCGGAAGCTCAGACATTACAGCACTCCCGGTTTGTGGTCTGCAACTCTGTCGTCTCTTTTCCAGCAACCCGGTTTGTCTTTAGCTAGACGAGACTGCTCGGCCTCGTATTCTGGACCTCCAGACGCCACTGTACACGCAGACCTTGAGCGCATATGTGCCCCGGCACCACCGCCGGATGCTACATCTTCTCCTGCCCGTCGACTCCGTGTCGAAATTCGCAGCTCAATGATTGACGAGTGTTTTGCTTCCAAGTTCCCCGGAGTTACTGGCTTTATTCGGACAGAATTCCCAGCTTAGAGTTACGGGAGACCGCCACATCTAGGTGTCACAGCAGACGTCACAATCCGGTCCGAGCCTATTGCGAAACAATAATTCTAATCCTTCCTCCTGACAATTCGACCCAACTACCCACTCAACTGTCAGCTTCAGGGGCAAACTATGTCGTTGAATGGTTTGGACAATGCGACGGTCAGGGAAGCGCACGAAGCTGCGGTTGCTGAACCAGGCGGATGGTATGTGGCCCAGAGAACGACACCTTCACCCAATCCTCCCCGAACCTTATCGGAGCTCCTCCCCACGCGCTGCACAAGGGCTCTTGCCGTGTTGCCTCCGACATGGGCTCATAGTCCTTGCTTTTCGCTACAACTATCGAAGTGCTGTCGCTAACCTACACACCCGCCCTACAGGTTTCTCCTGAAGTATGCGAGTCGCGATGAGGTCGAGGTATACTGTCGGGGCACGACCGGCATCG
This sequence comes from Seiridium unicorne, assembly GCA_039778275.1. Taxonomy (NCBI): domain Eukaryota; kingdom Fungi; phylum Ascomycota; class Sordariomycetes; order Amphisphaeriales; family Sporocadaceae; genus Seiridium; species Seiridium unicorne. The sequence continues at coordinate 23,145 of JARVKF010000124.1, forward strand.
TTGAGATGCGCAATGCCATTGCCAAGTATGAAGAGGCGTCACCGCTATACGGCTTCCTCAAATACAGAAGACGAAACGTGATCGTGAAATACCAACCGGACGACTGCTCGAGACTCGTACAGGGTGAGTTTTTATTACCCAACGCATACCGAAGTGATGTGCCAGAAACTGGAGACGCTAACATGATCTGCTTCTTTAATTAAAGCTCGGGCAACGGTTCATTTCAACGCTGTCTGCGAGAGATTTACGCCATACAATACCACATTCGAGATTACCGAAGCCAAGGAACTCAAGGACACCAAATTGTCGGCAGCGTGCTCCCTCCATGCCGCTTCTGGGTCCTCCTCGTCATCAAACAGTTCATTGCGTCGGCGCCGCTTGATGGAAATCACCGAAGAGGAGGAGGAAGAGGAAAGAGAAAGAAAGAGGCAGTCGGTAGTGCAGGAGGAAGAAAGACCTGGCACCTCTGGCGAGAACGATCCCCGCTCCCCCCTGTCTTCGCCAGAACCGCCTGTCATTCTGGACAAGGCACAGATTGAAGAATCGAAAGAGCCGAACTTTGCCTCTACCGCCGAGGCTCCAAGCTTTGAAGGTGTACGCCCTTCATCCCCATTGAAATCCGACTTCATTGCTAGAGATGATCGCAGACTGTCTTCACAGACCGCCCGTCCCGATCTATACAGCTACTCATCTTATACCTACGGCAAGCCAAGGGTGAAGCTCGCGCCGAGGCCGTCCATCGAATCGAACAAGAGACCACACACGGCTGGAAACTTTAGGCCAGTTGCCGCTCTGCCTGCAGGATTCAAGCTGGCTTCGAAAGGCTCAAGAAAAGGTAGATCAGGCTCGCACGACCAGACGTCGGAAAGCGAGGAGCACGATCTTGAACAAGAGACATCAGACCTGGCACCGCTCAATGTTTCGGTGACTATCCCTGAAGTTCCGCAGGAATCCCGAGGCGATCTTTTACCACCTCGACCCAATACGAGTTCCGGGGCGTCTTTGAAATCTATATCGTCTATGGCAGCTGCCAAGGAGGCCAAAATCACCCCCGAGAAAGCAAGACTTATGAAAGCCATGAAAATGAGACAGCAAAAGAAGAAATTGAGTCTAATGGCCACAGAACCAGCATTTGTCGCGCCCGGGCTAGGTTTGGACGGCGAAACAAAAATCGAGGAGCAGCCAGAGGAGTCTGGCATGGACAATGAATCTGGATTGCAAGAGAAGGAGGAGGAGCTACCTCTCGCACATGCCGATTCCGCCATCGCTGTTGATTTGCCCACACCCATGACTGTAGACACAGAGGCTGCAGATGACACATTCACGGACTCGCACCCGGCGTCGCCTACCATTGCGTCGTCTGAAGTTGGTGAGTCTACCAAAGCATCTTCGCTTTCCGAATCCACAGATGAAACCGTCCAAGCGACGAAATACAACGAGGGTAACGACGATATCGACCCAGTTGGGGAGGGTTTAGACTGGTCGAATGGGGCCAAGCCATCAGAGCCTATTGAGCTTGCCTCGTCGACTCTGCCAGCGGACCCGGTAGTAGTAGAGGATGAGACACACAATGCCAATGTCTCAGCGCACAGAGACGGACCAGTTGTGCAGGAATTTGCGTCCATTCCACAAGATACCGAGAAGTCTGCAGGATCAACACACGAGGAAACCGCACAGGAGTCGATTGAAGTCGACGATGAGCCAATTGGCACGTCGGCTGTCCGACGTCAAGAAGTTGTTCTACCACAAGAAAGAGACGACGAAGCCGTATCACCAAAGTCGCCTTACGGCCTTCCAATCTCCAAGTTTGCAAGCAACGATAGCAAGTCGCCCACCACACCGAGCCTCAAGTCAAAATTCTCAACACAGGATCTTAAAAACCCGAGTGAACCTGTACCACCTTTGCCTACCGTGGTTACACCCGCTGCTCCCGGAGCTTTTCGGCCAGAGCCAGCTGAAGAAGCAGTTCAATCCGACCCGAGTGATGCCCCGCAGGATACTTTGGCGAAGCGTAAAGTCTCCGTCTCGGCAATTCGCACTGATCTTACCAGGGATACCCCCGAGCCAGAGCTTCAGGATCCTCTACTCGATGATGACCTCATGGACGAGCTACAGTCTGCTACGTTCGAGGAAGCACAACCGATGATTGTGTCCAAATCACCCATTACTCCAGTTTTCCCCTCCACCAGCCCGAAGAGGCCCCAGACTGTTGGCGGATCTAGGGACGCTCCCTTGCGCTCGTTTTCGAACCCGATGCGCGGTCCTCTCCTGGTTCCTGGTGATGTGTCATCAAGCTCCGCTCGCAGCGTATCAGCCGGCGGCGCAGCTTTCCTTCACAACATCACGCGGCAGCCATCTAATGCCGGGCTCTCCACCAAGAAACCTACTGGCGGAAGCATCGCGCAGCGTATCAAGGCTCTCGAGCAACTTTCGGGCAAGCCCGGCGCCGAGGAGGCTCGTCCACGAACAGCCACACCCTCATCGAGCTTCATCAGCGTGCGTAAGCCGACGGTGAGGGATTCCTCGAAGTCGCCGGTTCCGTCTTTCGCAGAACGCGCCAACTCAATGACCTGTCAGACCCCACCCCCGGATGAATCGAGAGAGGGCTCGCCTGACATATCTGGTGCTCTCAAGCCCCGTGAGCGATCTGGATCCGTCGCCAGTCGACTGTCCAAGTTTGAAGCTGGATCTCAGGCACCTAGGGGCCGACCTGAATCCATTCAAGTCACGGCTCGGATTGTGCGGGATTCAAACAGCTCATTCCCCAAGAGGCCCTCGAGCAAAGATCCAGCAGAGTACGACGCCGCTGATCTGAAGCAATCACCGTTAGTGGTCGATCATCTTAAAGCAGTTCCGGAGCCGATGGTGCAGCCTGCAGCTGAGCCTGTCAAACTACCCGCTGTTGAGACGCCGAAGGAGACGATTCAAGAGAGAAGGCTATCACGGGACAGGAAAGCCTCTATTCCAGAAGATGACACGGGACGGAGGCGACGATCTTCCTTGAGTATTGTTAGAGACTTCATCAAAGACCGTCGTACTTCAGTGTCCAGCAAGTCTACCGATAATCTTGCTGTGCTTTCACCCGCTCCATCAGCCAAGTCACCCTCGCGGCCGCCGTCCGTCCACCAGACTAGTGGTAGCAGCTTATCCCGCCGCCTCTCCATTTCGAGCCGGCGCTCATCCATTAGCAAAGACCACGATAATTCGACCCCTCTCATGTCACCGGCTGCTGCCACAGACCACAGTTCGGACGACACTGACAGGGTTAGTCTTGGTGACAAAAAGTCGAAAAGCCGTACATCGCGTTTCATGCGCCGCCTGTCTAATTCTCTCGTGGCCACTCGCAAGAATGCGTCACCCAACACTCCAACCACGGTGCGGGAGGAAGAGGAGGTCGTATCAGACGTGTCTACGATGGCACACTCTCGCAACCCTTCACAGCCTGCTCTTGCAGCCTACATGGGCGATGTCAACGTCCAATTCCCGGACAATCTGCTCTGGAAGCGACGTTCTCTGTGCCTCGACACGCATGGCTTTCTGATCCTCAATACCATTAATGGGACGGAAAAGGCCGGAGTCAAGCGCTACCACCTGAGCGAGTTCCGCACGCCATACATACCCGATGTTGATATGCAGGAGCTGCCTAATAGCATATGCTTGGACTTTGTGGAGGGATCATCTTTGCAGCTCGCCTGCGAGGATCGCCAGGGCCAGAAACACACACTGGGTGGTGAGTATCAGCTGACTCTCAATATCAAACTGGCGACACTGACAGATATGCAGCTCTCCAAGAAGCACACCAAGATCATTCTTCTTTTGGCCACTGATTCGCCAGGGCGCCACTAATCTCCTAATAGTTTGAATGGGTTCAGCCGAACCGCACATGTGTGATACCCGCATCGCCTCGTTACTTTTGCTTTTATTCGATTCTGTCAGCAACATGCATCGCGCCGGCGGCATATTTCCTTTGTCTCAAATTATTACGCGACCTGACGACCAATTCTTCAAGAACTGCATCGATCTTCCATTCTACCGTGCGCGTTGTATGGATCGAGTATCCATTCCCTTTCTAAGCACTTCACCACCTGCTTGACAGCAATTCCTTCTACTTCAATTCGCTTATTTTTTTTGCCCTGTACAAAGGCCTGGGGGGAGGGAGACGACCAGGCCGCTTTTCTAATTACAAGGCCAAACACCTGCAGCACTATGTTTGCTGCTGTGGTCTAGGGGAAATAGGGAACCATTTTGTGCAGGAAATAGGGCACAGAGGGAGCGGCGTCTTCCATCTCATCTCATGCGACCTAGTATCATCGCTCGTCAACCAACTGCCGGTCCGAGATCACATCGACGGTAGTATCTGATCGGACGAGTGTCAACTACCGGATGGCAAATGTGTATGCGACTGAGATTGAGCCAGCAAGGACGGACATGGGTCAGTTCCCTGGCAGAATTAGGTGTTGTACAAAAGTGTAAGCGTGGTGATGAGGGGGTTGAAAATGTTGGATGATCTTGTCTAGAATCTACATATCACAGGCTGTGCCTCTCTTGTATATACTGTCTCACGGATTGAAAAGGCTCGCTTCGATGGTAAGCCGTCCGTGCGCGGAACTGGTAAATCAAAAGAGATGAATGAAAGTTTCCCGTTTCAGCATTAATAAAGGCAACGGTAGCTGTCTAGCAATCAATTTTTGTTCGTGAGCGAGAGAGAAGGGAGAAGGAGGGGGGAGGGGGGGGAAGAGAAGAGAAAATGAAAAAAGGCAGACTTTCCCCGGAGTTGAACCCAGGTACTGGAGAAACCCTTTGTATTTTTTGCCAGTTAAGCCACCACAGATGGTCATCCTTTCGTCAGACCCAATGTGAACTGCTGGTGAGAATTGTCCCCTTTTTAAAATTCATCAAAACAACCGCAACTGCCATAGCTGCGGCATCTCACAGTTTGACTTTGCACCATTCAAGCATTGATGTAAACAAAAACTAAACAGTAGGTGGCATACCTTTTGCTTTACTCAAGGAAGTCCCAGCTAATAACCTGCTATTAGATTCATTCACATTTCGTGCTAAGTTCGTGGCCAGTCTAGAATTAGACCACTACTGAGACCAGACGTTACCTGATATTCATTTATACTCATCATGGTAAGCAAACAGCTTTGAATGCAAACCACGATATTGTACACGTATATTTTTGTTATTCTAATGATGAAGCTGCGTTAAGATATTTATACACACCCACGACGACTCGTCCATGGCTTTTTGTTTGGCCATCAGAGTTGTAACTTGTTAATGCTGATCATTGCACGACCTCAGCCCTCCCAGACAACCTCAATGACAGCCAAAGCAGAACGTGGTGGCGTCGCGATTGACACGACATTGAATCGCTCGTCTGCTTCCTTGAACAGGTTGATCCAATCCTGCCGGCTCCGATCCTTCCCATTGAACGTCATCTTCATGATGAGATCAGATCCCCTACGGCCAAGATTAGCCATCTTCGTTCGCGCCTCCACATACCAACTTACATCCCACCCAAAAGGAAGGAGAAGGGGGAAGAAAGGAAGAAAAAACAAGCTTACCAAGCAACCTGGCCCTTGACCAGTCCCACCTCATGCGGCTCCGGCATGCACGTCTCATTGACAAAGACTCTGGCCCCCTTCCTCAGCACGGGGATCTGGTTCCGCAGCATACGCACCGCGTACCTGTCCGGCCAGTTGTGGAAGCAGTTCCGAAACATGTACACATCCGCGCCCTCGACGCGCTGCACCTGCTCCAGGAAATCATACGCCCCGAACCTCAGCCGGCCCTCCAAGTCCTCGGGCACCGCGCGCGCCTCGACGACCTCGGCCCGGTCGAGACTGACGGCCTCCTCGATGCCGGCGTACCGCCGCAGCAGCGCCTTGCACAGCTCGCCCTCGCTGCCGCCGATGTCGACGATCTTCCTCGGGCACTTGCCCTCGGCGGCCCAGCCGCAGTGGTCCACGAAGTGCGCCGCCGCGTGGCTCGGCAGCTTGGTGGCGAGGCTCATGCCGCTGGCGACGCGCCGGACCCTCTCCGCGTCGCCGGCGATGGCGGCGTAGAAGTCCTTGGTCCCCTCGGTGCCCATGGCGACGCTGGCGGCGGAGTCGCTGGGCTCCTGGCTGGCGGGGAAGCGCTGCGTGGCCTCGACCATCTTGACGCTCGCCGGGCCCATCTCCTCGGTCAGCATGCCGAGGAAGTCGGCGGCGGGCGGCAGGGCGGCGGGCACGGACGAGGCGGCGGTGTGGCGGACGTGGCCCGTGGCGGCGTCCTCGTCGAACATGCGCACCGTCATGGCCATGCGGACGAAGCGGCGCAGGTCATCTTCCGGCAGGCCGCAGCGCTCGGCCAGGACAGCATAGGAAACGGACTCCTGCAGGCCTAAGTTTTGGGGAATGCGGAAGTGGTACAGGGCGTGAAATGTCGCGTTGAGGGCAGGCTAATGAGAAGCCGGGAAACAACCGTGTCAGTATATCTCTACTCGGCCCCATTTCCATGCCGGAGAGTGCCTCGAGGGGAGACTGTGCACTTACAAGAGGCAGCATCAGCATGAGCAAATGACCCATTGGCCCAAGGACCAAGGCGCGGAGCTCATCCAGAGCCTCGACAAGTTCATCGCGGGTATCCTCCAGCTCCGGCGACAACGGCAACGCGAGGGGTGAGCCGACAGCAAAAGATGGTGGGGGTAGACCAGCCGACTTCAAGGCATCTTCGATCGACGCTGAACGGGTTTGGATGAGTGCTGCCAGCTCGGAGAGGGATCTTGAGGGTGACATTGTGTATTACCGGTAATCTGTGCTTTGGGATGGCAATACATCCATTTGGCATAGCCAGAAAGGCTCTTTATATGCTATCACGCCATGATTCAGGATCAGGCAATTCGTCCAAGTCATTCATCCGTCTTACTCTCGTCGATACGGCCGGGTTATAGTTGTTCGGCCTCGGGGCCGGAGTGTGGAGCTTGGGAAAATATGGGGCCTTCCTTCCTTCTCGGCCCTAAGAGTGTTTTCGAAGCGGAATATAGTACCAGTCACAACGCTTCTCCTTGTTTATGTAGGGCATCAGGCACCATACTTGTCCAGCAACAAAGACCAAGTAAGTGTTTACATGTCATCTAGAGTTCTAACTCTTGATTTGCGAACAACGTTCGCCGGGAGGCTATCCCTGTATCATTCTGTTTTATAACTGAGCTGCTCTCAATTATGAGTCCACGTACAGTAGTGTTCAGCAATAACAAGTGCATTCGTTGCAAGCTAGCTCCCAATACAAGTCCCTAATTCTCTTCTAAACTTTTCAAAACGCTGCTATTCGTATCTCACAGTATCCCACACATCAGGATCGACAAGGAGCTGTCGCATGTTGCAGTATGATCTGGTATAATCATCTGCCTCGCTAGGGTATCATGTTTAATCATCGCTATGCACGCGTGCAAAGCATATACTCGCTCACCGCGCGCAGCCTAGCTATCCGACAATCGCGTAAAAAGACGCAAAACATTGGCCGCATATCGAGACCACAGGATTTCATAACCCTACGGTCACTAATTATCGTCTCGCTAATACTGGGCAGTGGCGTTCAAGGAATCGAAATGTGTAGGGTCCATGGTCATAAAGTCAAGCAGATCCATCCCGCCAATATTGACACCTTGATCTGTCATGGTAACGTTTGCATTTTCGCCTGTCTGGAAAAGACCAGGGCCAGTCGGCAGGTACCACATCTGATCATCAGGGTTGGTCCAGTCGTTTTGTTCAAAGAGATTGTCTGTACCGGAGAGGTCAACTCCTGCCGTCGCTGGTGTGCTCGGCCTAAAGATGGAGGATGATCCGGTAGGATATGGGAAGATGCCACCAGGGTTATCAAATGGCGTAGCTGAGATGGGTAGAGCAGGCGTCGTCGATCGATCTGGATCAAAGTTAGTCCAACTGCGTACATACTTGCATTCATCCAAGGCCAGAGAAGAAAATGACTAGAATGTCAAGACTTACCGGGGGCAAGAAGACCATCTCTCAACTTAAGAGCATGGTCTGCATATCCTGTGTCCATTCCATTGGACTGCCCATTGACACTGCCGGTCTGGCTTGTTTCGCCTGCCATATTGTGCGGGGCGTGCTTGAAGCGAACTCTCAGGCGGAGAGTTAGGGACTCTAGCAAATCACCAAAACGCGTTCCCAAGTGAACATCATCCACCACACAATCTCGCAGGGCATCGACTGTGCGATCCATGAGCGAAATACTCAGCTCCACATCCGACTTTGGCGCACCAAGGGCAAATGTCTTGAGGAGAAACATGGCACCGCTGATGATTCTGAAGTAAGTCCGAACGGGCGCATGCTTGAGGTAGCCTCCAGGCAAAAGACCATCAACGACGGTCTTGAGCAAGTTGCGGCACCCATTTACGACTTCCTTGATGAATTCTTGATCTTCCACGCCGAAACCACCTAGTGTACCAAGAGGTAAAGCACCCAGAAGATTCTGGGTTTGTACCTGGGTCGGAGGTGCGCCCATGGTGTTGTTGTGGAAGTTTGGTATGGTGTTATGAGGGTTGCCAGCGTTGGTGGTACTTCTCTCAACAACGGCCTGCAAAGCGAGCGAGTTGACATAGATCCTGACGTATTCATACTCAATGGTGAGAATATGGCGTATGAAGGTAGGCATGCGGATCTGCTCGAAGGTCTTCCACCAGTCCTTCAGAATCGGCTGGAATTTCTGCAGTTCAGTGGTGTATTCTCCACTCTGGATGATGTGCGTGGTATGCTTGTGCGACCTGAAGAGCTTTTCGTTACCATTGTGCATAGCATTGCTGATCCCAACCCAACAATGGATGATCTGGTCATCGAGCTCGATATCTGGAACGTAGTTGATATTGGATAGGTTGGATATATTCGTCCCCGGCGTGTTTCCCTCGTGCGAAGTTGGCCGCCTTTGACCCGAGTGGTATGGGTCAGTCGTCCGGATGCTCTCAGGAACCATGTTTGTCCATCCTAATCGACCAGCCAGTTGTGTGAGGTATATCATGAGCAGGCGCTTGATTCTGGTGGCACGTAGGCGATACCCCTCGTCCTCGTACTCCGGGCGCGTGATCTCGGCGAGCACAACATCGATGTTGTCAAATACACCCAATTCGTAGGCAAGAGCCATGGCGGTGCTAAGTAGCATCCAGCACATACGATCACTCCTCCACGCGGGCTCAAGCCAGCCCTCGATTCTCCTGCCACCACCGGGGATGTGATTGGCAGCATGTCGATTCGCGTCTTCGTCCGGGCCCATGCCGAAGGGTTGGTCGTAGGACGGGAGCATCAGCTCGTCAATGGCCTCCTCCGGCGGGAAGTGCAGTGCTCGTGGGTGCCATTCGGTCAAAATCATTAACGACTCAATGGTTCCCAGTGTACGCAAACTCCCTTTCCTGAGACCTCGCTCTGGTGCGGTACTGGATGTTTGGTCAGCTCCAGAGCCGCAGAAACCACCACCAAATGCCTCCTGGCCCCATAAGCACCGCTCAATCATGCGTCGAAGGTACCTCCAAAGTTCTTCGTGGATAGCGTGTGAACGACAATGACCGCCAGTAGTATTGATCTGATAATACCTTGAGGCTATCGTCAACAAGGTCACTGTCAGAATAGGCTCTTCGGTGAGGAGAATGGGATGTGATGCCGGGTTGCGATATGTGGGTGGTGATATGGGTGTCATCGGCGATAGGAATTCATAATAGCTACACGGAAATGATTAGCCATGTACCAGGTAGAACATGGGATGATCTGTGACTTACTAGGTGATGTACTTGACTGCCTCCTCCCTGGTGAACCATCCTGCTCTCACAAACCGGAACCTACCCCAAGCCTTGAGGGCATCTTCGTAGCCGGGCTCGTGGCTCACGTCGACCCTCTTTTCGATGTCTCCCTTTTCGCCTTCATGAGTGTGGCCCGAAGGCATAAGACGCGGGTCGATTGGTTCTGCGGATCTCCCCTCTGCTCGACCGCCAGGGTGCCCGTTCGTGGCCGTCTCTCTTGCAGGGGTACGACCCGTCGCATGAGCTTGAGGTGGTTGCACGGACGATGCGACGCTCTCCTGGCGTGTGTGTGTATGAGGGTGATCCGTCGCAGCTTTATAAAGCAGATCCAGCGCGTCGTGTGGGCCGTATACCTCCCTCCTCATGACTGTCTGGGCCTCGAGATTCTCTAGCCGAGCGCTTGCATCCTCCGCGATATCCGAGAATGCCGTGCCTCTACTATCAGTCCTATCAATATCCGGGCGTCGCAGAGGTTGGGTTCGGCCAGTGGAGCCTCCAGGCGTCAATGGGACGTTGCTGTAGGATTGTTTGGTGTAGGTAGGCGGTGGTGGCGACGCGTCTAGAGCATGCTTCTTACGACCATTGCGAATCACGTAGTCCTCTTCACCGTCTTCGTCATTCTTGCGCTTGCGACGAGTAGCGCTGAAGTAGCACTCCTTGCTTTCTCTGCGACATCGTACGCACGGGGGGTCGTGAGGATTGTCGACACTGCCCAGGTCGCAGCGGACCTTCCTTCGACGGCAAGGTATGCATGCCTGATAGACGCGCTTGTGCTGGGCGCTTTGCAGCGGCGTCAGACCTCCTGGTTGCGCGGCGTCAGACTGCTGGGTGGCAGGGGATTGCTGCTGATGGGCGGGAGGTGCAGAGTTGGCGTTGGCAGAAGCGGCGTACTGTGACATAGTCACCAACGGGGCGGCCAGCCCTGAAGGCACCTTTTCCACACCGTTCGCGACTGTTTGAGAGCGTCCCTGGCGGTGTCTAGTGGTCCGATACCACCCCACCTCGAGGAGTATGCGATGCGATGCGGTTCGGCTTGAGACGGGTTTCGAGGGCTTATGTTGGACGAACTGATGAAGTGGGACACCGGGTGATTTATGAGAGCTAGGAGAGGGTGGTGTATTGCGGGGTCTATCAGCAAGGCTCAGTGTCGCCGCTTCCCTGTCCTGATAAAGCAACGCCAGGATCCGGGAGGTCCTGCAAGCCCGGGATGCGACAGCGAATGAGGGACTACGTCAACTCTCTCGAGCAAGATGTCGTGGCACATGCGCAAACCGAGGCCGCTCGATGAGAGACTAATTGATAGGTGCAGAGAAGCCTACGCTCTTGCCGTGTATCAGCGACTAATTAGTCAAGCCCGGGAAGCTGCATGAGCGCTACTGGGCAGGCATCAAGCGTCGTGCCCGCGTTTGTGGCATTTGTGAGACGCCAGAGCTCTCCGCAACGCAATTGTACTCGAGGAAGAGGACGAGACAATGCAATTGTCAGATACGGGCAGCTCGCCGGTTTCTCGGTGGTCCGACCAGGCTAGCCCTAGGCGTTGAGGCAATCAATGGACGCAATCGTTAGCCGGAAGTGAGATGTGATAGGTCCGTGTCCTGTGCCGTCCTCGTCCCTCGTGGCTGTTTGTCCGGGAGCTCACAAGTATATACGCACTGGTATTGGCAGGAGATAGTGGTGGTCGAGGCAGCCAATGGAGCAGAAGACAACGTTTTGGTCGGGAAATTTTGGATTGGCCATACAGGTTCCAGTAGAAATCGCACGGCATGCGCTTCTGGGGTTCCACGATAATTTGCCCTTTTTCAGCATTTGCGTTTACCGAGCAGCTTTTTTCTTTTAAGCACCACGTAATGGTCATGTGGTCCCAAAGCATGAATGCTTTAGCTGCGTCCGAATGGGAATCTTAGCCCAGACGATCCGAGAAAAGTTCAATTCTTGACACACAATTGGCAGGCTCACCATATTCACCTCTGCTCACCGTGGCTGAAGCAGGAAGGCGCCATCACGGGGTCAATTCTCATTTCCAATCACTGTAGCTAGGGCGCGACTGCGCCAATTGGAACCCACCCGGCGCTGCTGCTGACCTTCCATCTGCGCTATAGCGGTGAGGGGCCCGCTTGCCTCTTTCGGCGGCGTCATGACGATTTTCAGTGCATCCATTCGCCCACGCCATCCCCGACCACTTTCTGCTGGAGCACTCGGGCTGGAAGAGGATCCATGGTCAGATCATTGATCCATCATGCCGACATTTATTTAGAAAAGCTGGAGAAAAAATGGGAACCGCTAGAGTCACAGAGAGGAATCACCTAACTAATGTAGGGTACGTATACAGAAGAACATGGGTACTAGGAGGATCGAACCAATGGCTTCAATCGCTCAAGCCTTTGCCACAGATAAAGAATGCAGTGAATTTAAGAGTAAAGAGTTGTTTTAGTACAGTAACACGAAATTGCGGACTGCCAAATCGAAGCTGTAGTCTCAAGCTACGGTAACATAATACTACCTAGTTAGAGGCTGGCCGTGCTTTAACCATAGTTCGGAATATCTCAGGCTGAGTAGTCAACCCACAAGCATTTGATGAGCGCTTATAAGAAAAAACAACGGAAAATTTGATTGTTACCGGCAAAAAAAAAAAAAAAAAAGTCTCGGATCGCTTTCACTCAACCATCATCTCTCGGTCTGGCTTCCCTAATTCCATTTTAGGCTATCTGTTGGGTATCTATCGACCGAAACGGAGCAGGCGTAGAATAGAACGCAGACCAAACTCCGGTCCTCCATCGTATCGCATCCCTGGCATATAGTGCCGCTCCCCATGCCCATGTCCAAGTCCATGACCAGGGCAATGCCCAAAGAACATCGCTTCGAAACGTACCGCGCGGGTTCAAGCGACGTGAACTAAAGATAGCCTCCCAACGTAGTAAAATCTGCCTTGGTCCGGACAAGCCAGCCATCAGCTCACCGGCCAAGACTTGGTTCAAATGGCTGGACCCACTTGAGTCTCAGTCAAATGTTCGCCGGATTATCGACTTTTATGTCCATTTAAACGCCCCATGCAATGCAAAAACCACAATCAACCTATCTTCCCCCAATGTCCCCAAATGTACGATGGATAAACCAGACTTGCCCTATGCAGACACAAGCTTCTGCTCCAGCTATGAGGATCGTTAGCATGGATATCGACAACCCTAGTTGTCATGGTCATGGCTTACGAGGAAATCCCAGATCATACGAGCCAGGTGCTCAGGCAACGTGAAGAGATCCACCGAGAACTCGCCAGCATCCATGTCGTTCTTGGTGTACGTATCATCGGTCTTGTGATCATGGATGAGCTGAATGACGTGCAAAAGATCATCCTCGCTGAGCTTGGTAAGACCCTCGGCCATCTTCTCGTAGTCATAGCCAGGCTTCCTCTTTTTGCCGTCGTTGGCCTTGCGGATCTTGGCAACTTTCGGGTCTTCATCACTAGCAACGGGGCCGGTCTCGCGCAAGATCTGCTGGAGAGCTTGGGAGGGGTTCTTGATCGAGATGGTCTGGATGGTCTCATATCTGGGCTTCTGGAAGTTGAGGTCGTGGAAGACGGTGCACTTGGTCTTCTCAGTGGTGTACATGTCGATGGACATCTCGAACTCGCCCCAACCCTCATTTTTGCAGGTGTAAGGAGGGTCGGTGAACGCTATAGTGCGTTAGCTTGCAATCTGCGCGGCGCTCGCATGTAATGAGGGGCAAGGGGGGGCGTACTCTGGCTAGGGTTCTCGAAGGAGGGATGGAGGTTATAAGTGACCTTCTGGAAAGCGGTGGCGGGCTTCTCGTTGCCGTCCTGATCGACCATGTAAATCTTGACGTTCCATTCTTTCATGGGGAACTCGGGCATGGGAGACTCCTTGTCGCTAGAGACCCAATGTTAGCTTCTGCGTAGCTGGCAAAGAGGATGGTCATCGGCATGGTCCCGTTGGGAGCGTCTGTCGCTGTGGCTGGCTGCCTCGTCGCACATGGTCATGGCCTGGTCGCATCCGACTCACATGTTCTTCTGCTCGGTAACGAGCTTGACCTTCCGCTACAATGGCAAGAACATGTCAGCCAATCTAAGCACACAAAAGCGCGACACGCGACGCAGGGAGGATCCGACTCACTTCGATCTGCATCTTGCGGGTAGCGGTGGAGACAGGGGCTTTTCTCTTGCGTGTCTGACCTCTGGTGGTCTTCTCAATGGGCTCGTCGTGAGCAACAAGAATCTGCAAAGAGGTGTGTCTTTCGCGTGTCGAGCGGCGCGGAGGACCATCCCAGCGGAGGTCGAGCTCACCGGCTCCACTCGCGCCGTAGCCACTATCGTCTGCCATGGTGCTCGGATCAACTGGTGCTCCGATTGGTGGATGCTGCTAGCGCGCTAGGTAGAATGGGATGGAGACTGCAGACGCTTGGCGCTTTGTCCAATCGGGACCGTGTATGGAGATGTGGAGATGTGAGTGACAGGATGGGAGGTAATGGGCGAGGATCGAGAAAACAAATAGTCAATTTTTTATTTCTTTTTTCTTGGTGAACAGCTGTGATATGCTTTGGGTTGAGGCTTTTGTGAATTCTGAAGAAGTATTTGGAATTCTCTGTGGGCTCAAATAGAGACGGGTGGCCACCCTTTCGTACGTCAGCTGTGAGCAGCAGAATGACCGTTAACACGTATGGCGAACTTGCAGAGTATTAGAACAATCACAACGGATGGCTCAACTAGGTTGACTTGGAAAGAGGAAGTCGCAACGATCACGGACTGGGCCCGAAGTTGTCTGGCCTTGCCGTTGGTGAGATGGTGTTCGAGGTTGTGAGTTATTGCTTCTCTTTACCAACGTGAGGGCGTTCAGAGAGGTACATTTGGTATTTGTGATTGTTCTGTTGGTCCTTTGGAATCTGTGTATGTGTATTTGCGTGCGTGCTTGCAAGCAACATAAAGGGTAATCGCGGGGAATTGCTATCAACGTCTTCTATAAGTAGGCGACTAGGTCGTGGTTGGTTCACAATTGTCAAAATGTGAACAGCGGCTGTGGAAGAGTGCTCACAAGAGTGCTCAGAATATCTGATGCAACTCGGTCGTGATTGTTTCACAGTTGCAGTTCAAATTTCGAGTGGTCAAGACCACCATCATCCACCGCATCCGTGTCTGTGATATGCAAGACCTCCCACTCAATAACGAATGTGCCACGAATATTTCAATCCAACAACATTTAGAGAACCCCTTACCCACACCCCTACTGGGTCAGCTCAGTGTGCTACATCGACTGATGAGGATGCCATGTTGGCCTGTTCACCATCATCCTTCGCGTCCCACCACTGCCTAAACTGAGATGTTATAAACTTCGATAGAGAGAAGCCTTCTACCTGAGAAATCAAATGCCCATATTGCATGAGGCTCATAATAAAGCAATGTTACCACATAGGATCTGCAGTTGCCTTGGAATTATGTAGGAATTTTGGGGATATACGTATGATCTCCAAGGAAGCCAATTGTTATGATGTCTTTGCCTGGCAGAGAATCGAAGTACCTGCCTGATTCCAGCTCTTGAGATAGGAAAACCAGGATAATCCTTAGATGCATTGTGCCCTGTAGGTGACTGATTGTCTTGTCTTATTATTACATCTTTGATATTCTTTCGTCTCGCATTGGTCAAGGCAGTCATGTATTGGTAACCTACAAGACACGATGTATTGAATCTGTGGGAAAAGGGTAACAAGATGTGACCCGAAAGGGCTGCCACGAAGAATTCTATCATTATAGACCTAACAGCATGGCCATGGATCACCAGTGGAGTGAGTAGTCACCCTGTTGTAAAAAGCCTAGATATTCTCCAGCCACTTCCTATGAGACCTACTGGCAGAAGAAGATACACCAAGACACATATTGCAGCTCAGACTATCATAAGAACGCTGCAACAGTAAACGTAAATTTAAACGTACACAAAACAGCATGCGACATTAGCATAGGTCTCGAAGTCAGCGCTAGAAACCGTCCAAATGGACCAGTGTTCATTGTAGAAAGGGTATACCGGTGTTAGTGCTATATATCACTAACCCCACGCTACATCAATATCATGGGCTAGCTAGCCTTACGCCGGTATCGTTGTCGAGAAAACCAATAGCCTTTTCCGGCCTAGTAGCGCCTGATAATGCGTGTGTCAAATCATAATACGGGGTATCAATGCTCATCGTTATTGTGCTTTTCATCGCCATGATCATCACCATTGTTCTCGCTTCCACCACTGTGCCAAAATTACCATGAGTCGTCCTTAGTGGTGTCGTCGTCACCCAGGTCGTCCCCCGAACCAGTGGCATGATAGCCCAGTGAAGTACGAGATCGCTTCTAGTCGAGATCCTCCTCCGTTTGCGAGTGCTGGTATCGCAGCTCAAGCATCCACTTGTCGTCAAAATCGATTCCCCGACGAAGCTTTGTAGCAGCCTTTCGCCATATAGCCGTGCTAAGACCAATGTCTGCAAGGAACACTCTCCATTCGTCGACGGTGATATCATCTGCTTGCTCATGACCTAGTTCCACCGCCTTGAGTAGACCTTGCTTCGGTGCCCCCAGGGCAATGACGTAACGCGGCTGAACATAGAGCTTTGCCCCGTCGATGATGTTCACCTTGCCATTGGTAGGATCGATGCCACTGGGGATATCGATCGCTACGACAAAAGCCTCGTTACGGTTAGCCCATTCCATTAGTTCGTATGTTGTAGCTTGGTCACTCTTGCGCAGTTCCTCGAACGATATCGAAAGCCCGAGCAACGCGTCAATGATGAGCGTAACTGAAACCTGAGATGAGGCATCTAGCGACTTGGCGTTCTTGCTGAGATTCTCAAAAAGTTGAGCTTTAGAGCACACCGCACCGCCGAAGCTGCGGAATAATCTGGTCTGCCTTCTTATCTCGTCCACTAGCTCTCTTTCCCTTTCGATCCCAACTACACAAACAAGCACATTGATACCGTGATTGCGAAGATGACGTCCGGAGGCGATGGCTCGGGCACCGGATTTATTGTTGCCGGCTAGAATTACGATGGTCGGAGTGTAAGGGGGCGAGGCGCCAGCATTGCGTAACTGAATAGCAGGATCGCTCAAGGCATTCATAGCAATCTCAGATATGCTTCGCCCAGCATTTTCTGACATGAGGTCTTCGCTGAAACCGAGCTCGTTGTGTGAAATATTTTCAATATTCAGCATCTGTAAGTGAGTGACGGTCTCAATACGACGATTTGCGGGAATGGAATAGAAGCCTTGTGTCTCTACTGTCATTGGGGGTTGCTGACGTCTGTCAGTGGGGGTGGGTGGCTGATGTTGAGAGTGCCGTACGCCGGTAGTGTTCCGGCTGGGGGCGCCGATGACAGTCTGCGCAGTGCTCGCCTTTCGGGACTGAGAACGCCTGCTTGTCGACATTCGGGATTCACCTCGGAGGCGAGAAGTCCTGCCACTACCCTCTCTGCCGCTCAAGCGCTCTCCATTGATGGTTGCATCATCCGCTTCGCTCTTCCAGAAATCATCCAAGGTCTCCTTCAGCTTTGGAGCTGCTAAAGTCGAAGGCATGTCGAGTACGTTCTCAGTATAATGCAAGTTTTTGCCGCCTCCAGTTCCTGGTTTTGGTTTGGGAAGACGATTGTGTGAGACCAGTCGATCGGCATCGTCGACCTGGTCCTGCTGGCGCATCTCCTCGAAAATAGTCTTCTTATCAAACTTTGCCAAGCTCTCAGTGAAGTCGAACTCTCCAGCCTCTTGGACATCTGTGACATCCTCTGACATCCAGCCATTTTCGGCGTTTGGTGCACCCCGACCCTTCTGCTTCTTTAGCGACGCAAATGGCTGGAAGGACTTCGTAGACTCGAGAATAGGGGTTTGCCGCCAACCATCGCCTTGTACCGCACCCTTTGAAGCCGACACCGGTGTGGCCGTGGTCTCTTCAGCTCTTTTTGCACTTTTCGTGCTCTTGCGTTGTCGTTGGCGGGGTCGCTTCCCAGCCTTGGCTGACCCTGGATAAGCAGGCGCCGTTGGAGTCGCACCTCCCACAAATTCATCTTCCGTCGTATCTAGAGCTGCCGGATCTGAGGGAGCTAGCTTCAGGCCGCCGATGTCTCTCGTGAGGGGATCCACGGGACTCGCGGTCTGGTGAGCCGCTGATGATGCTGATGCTGAAGCTATGGGAAGAGGGTCACGTTTCTCCCCAATATTGGCATCCTTACGACCAGGGGGGCGCCCCATACTGAGGATAGCTGGATCTTGGAACGTAGCATTGGCAGCCGGTCGAATGGGTGCGGGTGCGGGATCGGGCGGCGGAGCTGAAAAGGCAGGCGCATGAGGTCCTTGACTCTCTCGAATGTCCAAGATATTGTCGGGGTTCAGGGCGACTCGTGGCAAGTTCTCGCCGGTATTGAAGAGATGAACTGTGGCAGTTAGCGAGTGCGAACAACGAGGATTTGGCAAGAGGGCATACCAGACTCCAGGGCAAGCAGTTGGCCGGGGATAATGGAGGAGACGACGCCCTGCAAAGTATACCCAGACGGCTGCTTGAGGACCACCGTCATGCGGAGGCCGATGAAATCCATGATGGCGGTTGGTGGTTATACTGTGTGCTCTAGGGCATGTAGACGAGCCAAGTTGGTTCGGAAGTGTGCGAGGGCTTGGGGATCGTGGGTGCGAGGCGAACTCGAGGTCTCAGAGAGAATTAACCTGGTTAAGTGGTGGTTGGCGGGAAGTGGGATGAACTCTGGTGATTTCTTAGGCTCTAGTGTTAGCTAGTTTACAGCCGCCAAACATTTAGAGCTCGCAGCAGGCCCCGGTGGTTATCGATAAGGCCCGAGGGCAGCGACAGGCAGCGGGTCGTTGCCATCACGTCACTATTCAGAGGAAGGTTCGCTGGGTGTCACAAAAAGCCATGACAATACGCGATTGATCAACCTTCGACTCTCGTCGGGGGTGCGACGTTACATTGATCTTCTTTCGTCATATCTGCTGTGCGATAATTTGACTAGATCAGTGTCCGTAGGTTTGGTGTTAATGCAGGCACATCAGCCCTGCGAACCCTTGGCTCCACCTCAATCCGCCCATGATAACAATCATACATGCGAGCGCTGCTACGACGCTCACGAGCCCGTATGTATATGCGTGTCTCCTTCGCAATGCCGCCAGTTCCGAGACCCAGGTCGACACTGTCGTCAAACATCCACAGAAGCCGTCTTCTATACCTTGGAGCACTTGACAGCCTATCACTCCACCATCCGGAACATGGGCTATATCCCATGCCATTGCTAGTATTACCGTGCCAAATATGTTGACGGCGAAGGTCCCAAGTGGGAAAGAGGCAATCCTTCCGTTCAGGTACAGCGACGCATAGAAACGTGCTAAGCAACCGAGGGGGGCAAAGACAAGAGCAAAGGTCACACGACCACGCCATGTTTCAGCCGCACCAAGACCGTGAGAAAATCTATCTGGTGGGATGGCACACAACATGACAGCGCCCACCCAGCACCCAAGTGCCAAGACAACAACAACACGATCAATGACCTTGCGTGTGAATGAGAACGAGAACGTAGGCGTGAACCGCTCCAGTGCAATAGCAAGGTGGGCACCAACGAAGAGCCCAGCTAGCGAAAGGGAAACCGTGGTCAACATGACTGCGAGCAGAGCCTCGAAAGAATAGCCGCCATTTCGTGGAATTGTATTTGCACCCAAGTCTGGGCTTGGTAGGTCATTGGAGAGCGAAAGAAACGCATCTCGGATGAAGGACGAAAACGATGTGAAGGAGCCACAGAAGCCCGTTGCCAGACCTATATATAGTGGAATAGTCTTCTTGGTGGCCATGTGAGCTTTCTTCGCAGCTGCAAGATCGACCGCTTCTTGCCCTGACGGAGACTCGCCACTCTCCTCGTCTGTCTTCTGTCGTCGCGCTTTCTGTATTTGCTGTTCATAAGTTGGGGTTCCCCACTCATGGCGGAATAGCATACGGTCCTCGGAGAGAAATCCCATGACAAGACTTCCAGCAAAGTTAGGCCAGACTGAGCTGAAAGTCACAGGCGCCCCATGGTAAGAGGTCAGAGCCTGGAGTCCAAGCCGGGCAAGCGTGCCGAATATTGAGAAGAGTATGAGATACGCGATGGTGTAAATCTGTGTTGCCAGCTTGGAGACCTGCACTTCTCTATACTTCTGCTTCTCCTCGGACACCTGAGGCCTGGTTGCTCTCTCGTTACCATCGGATACTGCCCTACTGTGTTGCGATCTTGAGAGCGATTGCCCCCGAAGGAAGTCCTGGTCTCGGCTGCGGGACTCCTCAAGTGACTCGTGTTTGTACAAAGCGGCTTCGTCGGGGTTTTGTACGGGCCCTTCACTCAACAACTCTGCCGCATTCACATACTGATCCGGAACATCGTAATTGAACCCCGAGGCAGACTGCCGGCGCTGGCGTACGCCGGCTTTTCTGTTACTGGAAGCCTGAGAGGGTGGATTCTGACGCCCGTCGACTTTGGTTGTCTCCGTTGCGTTTTCAGTACCCGCTCCCTCCTCAGGGGCAAAGCGTTCCTCTCGTGAAGTATGATGCCGCATTGATCCCTCACTGGAGTCCTGCACTGGCGCCTCGTCGAATGCATCGTCAAGATTGCGGTATGAGTCCGGGATATCGTAGTCTGCGGAACTTTCCTGGCGATCGCTGTTGTGTGTATATTGGTGTGTTACGGGGTGGAAGTAATTTTCATTCCCAGTTTGGTGGTTCTCGAGTAATATACCACTCTCCTGGCCATGTTTGGTGGACAATCTCTGCTGAACGGCTGTGTCCCCTGGTAGGTCATGGCCTTGCGTCATTGTGCAAGCTCAACCTGCGGAAATCCGGGTTTGCCAATGTCTTGGAAATTCCCCAGCACTCGCATCGCAGCACTTGTCGATTGGCTATCCAACAATCCTTGTCATGGCTCATGGGTATTTCGATCTTGTGTTTCTGTTTGTACTGGACTCCGACTTGCGTTTATGACCTCTTGGCAGACATTTCGCGCGCTGCCGCCAATCCCGACCCCCGTCAGGGCCGTTGACGTGTTGGATCGCCGGTGGGTTGTTGTGGGCCTCGAGAAATGGAGGCCCCGAAATAAGCTCATGCTATCGATGTACCTGTATCACATGGCAGCTTTGGCGAGTCAGCGCTGTAGCGCACTAATACGGCAAGGGTAGCTCGGGGGCCAGCGCGTTATCAGAGCGCCAGGGGTGCTTTATCGTCCCCGCGCCCGGCCGATGCCCCGCCATCGCCGTCAGCTGTGAACTTCCATTCCAATGACACAGCGGTTTGCCCAATCGCATACTCCGTCTTACACCGCAGGACATTGGCACAGTTTGGGCCTTGCGAGTTTCGGGCGGTCTGTTTACTTAGACCTCACTTCTCGATCTCGGGCTGTATCAATCTGGACTTTGGATCACTCATACTATTAATTGCTCGTACTTCGTTGCCGTAGCTTATCGGTTCATATAGGTAGACTCTAATAGTTCCCATTGTCACCATGTCCGCGCCTTCGCTTCCCTCCAACGTCCACGTCTCAAGTCACCCTTGTCTGCGAGCCAAACTTAGTCTGCTTCGATCCAAACAGACACACTCCCGGGATGTCAAAGGACTAATCAATGAGATTGCGACAATCGTCGGCGTCGAGGCGCTTGCCGCCACTCTGACAGCAGTCGACGGCCCCAAGGACGAGACGCCGATAGGCTACGAATACACCACAACGACCATTGAGCCGCATCAGTTTTCCTTGGTGCCCATTCTGCGATCGGGACTGGGTATGGTCGAAGGTTTGTTGCCTCCGTGCTCTCAACTCTTTGGTATATTTCTTACCGCGGGCTGACACTGCACTTCTAATCAGCGATACAAACACTGCTGCCTACGCCCGTTCCCGTGCACCATCTCGGCCTGTACCGAGAACCCTCAACTCTGGAGCCTGTGGAATACTACAACAACCTCCCGCAACATCAGGGCGTCGCCGATCTAGCCATCATCCTCGACCCGGTCATCGCAACGGGTGGTACTTGTGCCGCAGCCATTCAGACGCTGCGGGAGTGGGGCGTGAAGCGGATCGTGGTTATCAGCGTTATCAGCGCTGCAGACGGTGTGAAACGAGCGGCGCAGGAATGGCCCGAGGCCGTAGACATTTGGACTGCGGGTGTCGATGCTGAGTTGACGCCGAAGGGCATGCTGAACCCTGGTGTGGGTGACGTGGGAGATAGGCTGTTCTTGACTATCGGCAAATAAGAGTGACGGACTACAGTAAGGCATCCAGGCCCCCCCAGTGTGGACCACGAACCCGACGGGTTTGTGTCGTCAGGTTTCTTGCATTGTCTTGCATACTGAAAGGTGTTCAGGCCGCGTTAGGTTTAGGTAGCATAGCTCAGGAAATTTACAATACACTATACAGATCATATCATGACCGTTTCTCATTCCATCTCGCGTGTCCGGCCTACTGGATTAATCAAGTATGTCGTGGCGGCTATTGTGCTACATATCCTTCTTCAGCCAATAGGGTGCCCTCTTTCCAGCAGTCCTCAAGCCATTGTTGCGTAACAATCCGCGGCACTGGTGTCCCTCTACTAACAATCGAGCGCACCTCAGCAGCACGACTTCGATCTTCGTCCTCGTCACCTCCACTAACCACCACAACGTGGGTCATGGAGCCATGCTCAATGCCATCGACCACCATTCCACCCCCGAATTTGATCCAGTTCTTGAACTGTAACGTGGCAATGCCAGATACACTGTCGCCAGCGATGAAGACGGCGCGGACCCTGTCAAATATGTGTCCTTTCAAGTTGCCAATATCGTACCCGTGCTCCTCAAGCTGCTCCATAAACTGAACCGGACTGAAATCATCATTGGTTACTTCATTCTTGGGCATATCCTTCAGCAAAGTCTTGAGCTCTGCAATATCAAGGTCTCGAGCGTAACTGTCACCATACTGATCCACAGTCTCCTCGGCTTGCTCTGTGAGGGTATCTGAAACATAAAAAAGATGACTCGGCTCAAATGGGAGGAGGAAACCGCTGTTTGCGTCACTCTGGGCTACACAGTCCATGACCCACTTGGGCCTTATGATGTCAACCGGTCCTGCTTTGATCAAGCTGGCTACCTTGACGACCTTCTTGTCCCCAACCAGAATCATTTCTGACCCAGGGACTGCTCTCTGAGAAATCTTGCCACCGTTCTCTCGTATCAGAGTTTCTAATTGGGGCTTACTCTTCTTCGGCCTGACTGACTCTGTAAGCACACAGAATTCAAGACCTTGGAAAAGTTTGGTTTTGGGTCCTGTGAACTCGGCTGATGCAAGCTCTTGGCCTGCGATAACGACCTCCCGCTTCACACGTTTCACTTGACGCCTACCGCGGTCGAACTTCATTGATTTCTCTTTTTGCCTCAATAGGTCTCTGTCCTTCATTTCATTAAAGGTTTGCCAGTCGAGCGCGGTGTTCCAGGCGCGATCGTCGCGTAGCGATCTAAATCTTGGAAATCTCATGGTTTGCAGTTTTGCGTACTGATCCGAAGGGACGGAACTTGCTGCTTTGACCTCGATCACAACAGAGTCCTTTGGGCGAATCCACTGGTCCGGTTTCCACCATTGTTTGTTGCCTCCCGCAAGCTCGATATACTTTCTAGGAGGCTTTTTCGGGTTCCAGTCCATCCATTTGCCTTCAGTCCTGTTTGCGATCTCCCGATAATCTTGTAGTCTCAAACCACCACCGACTCTGATGAAACTGAAACATTTTTCGGGATCAGCACCACAGTCAATATCATCCTGAGTTACTCGCAACCCACACAAGAAAGACGAATGGCCACCACCACGATGTCCAGTGCCATAATACGCGCCGATGATGACAACATCGACTGATTCGCCAAACTCCTCGGTGTACTCCGGCTTGACCTTGATCCAGTCGTCGTTTCGCTGGTTGAGACAGTACACGGAGAACGGATTTTTCAGAACTAGACCTTCCGAAGCATTCTCGATGACTTGACGTAGCTGCGGCTCAATCTCATCTGGAGAGGTAGCGACTATATGGTCATGCAATTCAAGCCGCCGATAAATGCCTGGGACCGCTCTCTCAAGAGCAGCCCGCCGATCTTGCAAAGTAAACTCAGTAATATCCTTGTCGTTCAAGTATAGAACATCAAAAGCGCGATATAGGGCACGTGCTCCGACCTCATCGTATGGGTTCCGTTTTCCCGCATTGGCTGCCGACTTAAGTGTACCAAAGGCCATGATCTTGTCAAGTTGCATATGCCAAGTAACCATCTCGCCGTCCAGAATTATGTTTCGTACGCCAGGCCCAAATGCTCCTTTGAGGTGTTGCGTGATTGCTGACTCTCGGTCTTGCAAGCCGCGTCCATAAAGATAAGCGTAATCTTTGGCTTTTCGCGACCACCAACCGAATTTGAAACCGCCTGGTACGCTTGGATCTTGCATCATGTGCATCTGCATGCGTTCACCGTCCAGCTTTTCTTGCATCCAGAATTGGTTCGCGCCAGGTACTTCGGGGTCATTTTCCTTAGTTAGCTTCTCTACCATACGCTTGAAAGTTCCGGGAAATTGGAACTGGGCTAGTTGAGGTTGAAATATCTGCATCAACTTGATGCCTGTCTCATTATCACCCAGACGGAATTCTGGATCGTACAACTCCCAACATACACGACGAAGACTCGATGACACATTGAAAAGAGCTTCGGCGTCAGGATGCCACAGCTCTAGGAAAGTCCTCTCTGTAGCGCCTACCCTCATTTGCTTCAAGATGATACGAATAAGCCACATGAGCTCGTCGGGGTTCATTCGTTGATAGAAGGTTTCGAAGATAGGCAATTGCTCGGCCTCCCCGGATGCGGCAGAGAGTTTTTCGAGCATTTCATTAACATCTGCGAGGCGCATATCGCCAGGTTTGGTGCGCATCGGACGTTTCGCGAGCACCTCATGGCACCGTCCTGCAAAGTCACCAGCCATGCGGGTGGCCTTAGACTGACCGGGAAGTTTCCAATCGAGTAGAGCCTGTCCGTCGTCGGAGTGTTTATCGATCTTCATAACGCGCACAAGTAGCTTGCCAATGGCATTTTCTTTCACGCCATAGACACTTCTCTCGCGGTCCTGGGTGGGAAGAATGAGGCGCAGGGCAGGGTAGATGTCGTTGCCAACCTCAGCACGCCATCTTGACAAGAACCTCTCGACGATAGCGCGTCGCTGCTCGGTATACGACAGCTGTGCGGCGCCACGGGTCCTGGCACGACGTGCTGTTGGGCCAGAGGGCCGCTTCTTGTTTTCATTCAAGGGTTTGAACAAGGTTTGGAACAGCTCTGAAAACAGAAACGTTTTGGAATGGTTCTTCGGCCTATTCGGATAGCTAGGCCAAGGGGTCAGTTGAGGTTCTAGGAAGGGCCAGTAGAGCTGACTTGATACTCACTTCTCGTCAAGTTCTTCTAGGGTGTGGCCTCCAGTGGCATATTGACGCCTTTCCTCGTCCTCTGCCCCCGGATCGCGCTGTGTTCTTCTGCGTCGATCCATGTTGAGGTGCCGCGAGCAGTGAAATGAATCAGAATGCCAAGTTGGCGTCTGTACTTGAGCAGTCGAGGGATCCCCGGACCTAAGTGTCAGTCAGATGAGCTCCATGTAACCCCAAGCGACAAAAGCAGCCTCGGGTTGCGATGGACTGACTGTTAAGTACGCCCAAGTGAGACTCGGAACAACTGTGTTACAAAGAGAGAGGTTCGATGGTAAAGAAAAGTGATGGCAGTGGTTTATGTCTTGTTGGTCGTTTGCTTGCCTACACCCCACAGTCCAGCGGCTGGCTGGTTGGTGCCTTCCATTTCAATGTTCTAAAGCTACATTGTACATTCCTTCAGGCTAATGTAACTACGCTACCGTACTGTACTACAGCAAGGTACGGAAGCCTAGCGAGGTTGCCTTGAACAACGCCGCCACCAAAATGTGCTAAGCCCAAATTGCCCTAGTGCCGCTCCAATTCTAGTGACGCATTCCAAAAGATAGAAATCATCGTCACTCACTCGATAATGGATCTCAGAGCAGCTCTTTCAGAGATATTTGCCTAGAATCAAAATCTCAAAGGCTTGCTACTTGGTCCCCGAGCTACACATGGTCATACGCAGATAAAAGCTCATCTCTTTCTGTGTTGCCTATAATATGCTCTGATCGGCGTTTCGATGTACCTAGCACTGGGTTCCAAAGTCCTCGCTGCCTCCGGGTTAGTCACAAGAGCCGCCTAAGTCGAATGACTAAAAGCGAAGCCGGAGTTGGGTTCCCGAGTTCCTTCGTACATCACCAGGTGGAAACATTCGTGTATAGTCAACGAAACGTCCTCTTTCTCGTTCTTTTTTATAACCCGATCTTGTAAATACAGTCTCAATGAGTGTCGCAGACCTTGCACGTGCACGCTCATTGCACGAAGAGCTAGGCCTCTTTGCCGAGCACGTTCGG
Source organism: Seiridium unicorne (assembly GCA_039778275.1). Taxonomy (NCBI): domain Eukaryota; kingdom Fungi; phylum Ascomycota; class Sordariomycetes; order Amphisphaeriales; family Sporocadaceae; genus Seiridium; species Seiridium unicorne. Next base: position 49,393 of record JARVKF010000124.1, read on the forward strand.
AAGAACACCCTCGGCACGATACCAATCCCACAAGTCGGGGGAAAGTTGTCCGCCTTGAAGAAGGATTTGCTGAATGAAATTGACTTCTTGCAAAAAAGGCTTGATGAGACCCAGTCATCAAATGGGCGGTCTGGCAGTAATCTATTATTTTTCGAGACGTAAGCTCTCCCTTTATCTCAGAGCCATCAATTTATGCGAAGGCCGCCCGCCTCAACCAATTTGGTGCCATGCCTTTTTGAACGGAGACTGATTTTCTCATCCTTAGTCTATGGGACGCAGCCAAGAGGTCAGCCGAGCTGTTCGATATACGACACCGAGTATGCACCGAGAAGCTCGATAAACCACTTCTAGCTCCAGGAAGGCGAATTATACCTTCATTAGGCACTCATATGGGATCGAAATATCGGCACAGCCTCGTAGATCTCATAACAAATGACGGTCGTGTGGGTGCTCCTCAATTTCTGAAAGAGTCCAAATTACTAATTCTCATGTGCCAGACTTGGGTGAAAATCTCCACAATCACCAATAGGAGACTGTTGTTTGACTTGGCGAAGGAAGCCATCTTTTGCGGCGACAGTGATGACGAAGATGGAGCTCCGGGATATGGTATTGACGACGATCTAGAAATACCCCTTCTCAAGACCGTCAAGGAGCTAGCTGGAGCAGCCAGGAATCATCGTATACGGACAGTGCAGCCCGTTGTACACGTCGTGCTTCCCAGGATAAAAGAGAAGGAAAGTGCCGAAGTCGACAAGATTATCACTCTATGTCGTCAGATCCCAGGTGTCATGGTTTATTGCAACGAAGACCTTCCGCCCGCGCCGGAACTGACCAGCGAGACCATGTTTAGAATGTATCCCAATCCGAAAACATCATTTTCAGAGCTCCTAAACATCGACACATCTGTGATTGTTGCCTTGACCTCGGAATTCTCACACTCGAGTGTTGTGAAGCAAGACTGGTTCGACCGCCAGAGGATTGCCCATACCGAGCAAGAGGAGAAGGAGCATTTTCTTATCAAACAAGTCTATCCTATCATCCAAGGCTATGAACTCGTCTGTGTTCAGGAGGCTGTCGACACGTATAAACATATCGTTGATACTATTGGTACACCAGCAGAGAGAGCTCGCGCGAAGCTAATCTTGGGCGAAGATCCATCCCTATCTCCAGCTCAGGTTGTCGAGGAACTTCAAAAATGGTCGATACATCCGGTTCCACACAATCTGAGGCTGCCTGTCCGAGTGGTCAACATCGGAGACTTCCAGGGCAACCTGCCCTCTGAGGCGAAGCATGTGCTAGAAGGTCAACTGAACCCTGGCAGATCTGTCTTCTCGTACGGCTGGGCCAACTGCCTTACCACGGTAACATGCAACGGCGTTGCTACCAAGCAGCTTGCGCACGGCTTGGAAAAGTTCTACGAGCGCGACAACACTGTTCTCGATGACGCAACGTGGCCATCCATGTGGGCCTTTTCGTCATCTCGACCATTACTCGGCGTTCCCAAAGCCGCCGGTTGGGCGAAGAGGCACATCGGGGATTGCGAGACGAACGGCTGCACGTGTGGTGTCGAGAAGTTCCACGGCGAGAGCGAAGTAGCCGCACAAAGATAGATTGCCCTTGTCCAGCTCCGCCGGAAGGATCGCTCATATTTATAGAACTAGACGACCAGCCATGTGCTAAAGTGATGGTGTGCTGAAATACCCTTGTGACTCTGGGTATGGCTGACGTAAGACGCATGAATAGTAAGTTGGCTCAGCCATCGATTCCAAATTGTGGACACTATACTAACTTTGACTGTCACGGTTACGAAGGAAACATGTGACAGATCTAGTGATGATATCACCATTGACTGTTGGATCAGGGGCTACAAGTGATAGGGTTTAGCAACGCGCAGCACCAACTACCGTGACTAGTATCAAGAGACCAAGTAAGATGAAGCAAGCATTCACAATTATCTGTAACCTATAAAAGGGCTTGAATGTTTTCATAAAGTCATGTTTTATTCACTACTCAGCCAATTACAGTCCTTGCTACTTTCTTCTTTCCTAACTCTCGACCAGCAAAGTTGTTCATCATGCCTCGAGCCGACACAGGATCCCGTTACGTCTATCACTGGCGATGCTGCGACTGTGGCCTGGCGAGACTCGGCACACATGAGACATTTTGCCCGTCATGTGAGCACCCAAAATGCGGCAACTGTGTCCTCACCCGCACCAAACTCAAACATTAAACCTCTTCTGCCTTCCTCTGAGCGCTATTCGTCGGCTCATCAGGAGGGGGACTTCCTTGAGAGAAGTGCTGAGTAGGGTGTTGCTGCTAAAGCAGGCTTCTTCTTCTCCTTCGCATCACCTAGCAGAAAGAAGAAAGCAGACCATATTGCTGTTAATAGCACTGTCTGCCAACCAACCAAGCGCCGTTTGATCATCACCATTTCCGTCTCAGTGCACGGCAACGCCAGCGACAGTGAACATTGCGAAAACGACACCAATCCCACTGAACCAAGTCGCACTCCTTGCCATGGCCCACCTCGGGTCGTCCTGCAGAATGACATAGATGGTATTATACAGCACCCGCGTCGCCAGGTACACTAGCGCCAAGACATTGGCCACCACCGGGTCCACGGGCGCTACATTGACCGATGCAACTGCCGCGGCATAGAGACTGACGGTCTCCAGGCCATTGGCGAATGCAGCCTCAGCGCGGAGGATGCGGGACTTGACCTGATGGTACTGGTTATCTACGTTTGCGACAACGGCTGGGACAGGGGACGTTGGCGGCTAGCGTACGTACCTTATAGTCAAGATCGTCGGCGTCAAGGATGGAAGGCTGGTACTTCTTCGGGCTGGCGGGGTCTAAATACCGGCCGCCGAGCGCAAAGCTGTAAAGTTTGGGTATGAAAAGGAGCACGAATGCTGCTGGGACCTGTTCACCAGTCTAAGTATGTGGCCCCAAGCGTTGGTAAAGCAGCATGGAAAAGGGAAGAAAAAAAAAGGGTTGCGACTCACAGTGAAGAATGTAAAGTTTCGATTTAAAGCATCCATATTGCAGTTGGAAATATGCTGAACGAAGTATCGAAATATCAGTTCAAGACGGATTGAGGATGGTGTTGCGGATGTTGAATGTCCTCACGCGGTTGCGCCAACTATATGTAGTGAAACGCCTCACGTTTCGCAACGCCAAGCACCACGGTTACCCCTACGGGGCCAGCAAATTTAGAAGTAGATGTTATAGATGCAGATACAAGACTCTGTCTTGGGCTTGGAACATATGATTAGCAATTATAGCAGTGCATTCCGGTTTATGTGCCTGATGGCATTGGCTGTGTACCTGGAAAACGTATATACTACAAGGCATCCGAGTGTGGATTCTAACGTTCCACAGCAGGGCGTGTGACAGCAAGCAACTCTGACGCCGTATCTCAGAACTCCATACCTCAACGCCAGATAATACATGCTCAACCATAAGCAGCCATTGCTTCCTCATCATCGTCTAAATCAATGACACCGATATCGTTTCTAACAGAGTTCGCCGTTTTGCCCTTAGCAAAATCCGAGATAGTTGTCGGCGTCTTCTTCTTGACGGCCGACTCTGCACTGTAGAGCTTGTTGTAGAATTGAATTACTCTCGGATGAGCCATCACCTTGCTTTTGTCGAACCGTAGCACTTGTAGTCCATCTTTACAAGTTGCACGGCTTAGTGCAACATAGGCCTGGCCCTTCTCGAAGATTTTGCCAAGATCCACCTTGACTCGTTCTAGAGTCTGTCCTTGAGCCTTATGAATAGACAAAGCCCATGCCAAAATTAATGGCAGTGCAGTACGTTTTGCTTGAATGTCTCCGTTCGGGAGCTCCACCTTCCACTCCTCTGGCATTATGTGCAAGACACGATGAGTTCCATCGGTCGCATTAAACTGGATAACTGGGTACTCCTTCATATCTTTCAGAGCCGAGTCTCTGCTGTATGACTTTATTTTCTTTTTGGCAGCACTCATGTCTGCCTCGTCGTCTCCTGAATCTGCTCCATTCCCATGCATTTTCTTAGAGTTGGCCTCGAAAAAGGCCTCGCTTGTGAAATACAGTACTTTCCCTAGCGAGCCATTGACCAAATTGTCATCCAGGTTCTTGATGAGCATGACCTGGGCGTCTTTCTTCAGCTCGATCAATTTTGGTGCCATCATATTCTCCAAGAGTTTATCTCGAATGTTGGGATCTCCAGAGTCCTCGGCGACGTAGCTATGAACTTCGCCAGGCAGGGCACGAAGGCGCGTTTCATTGGATCTGTCCACTTCTTGACGGGTCGGGAATAGTTCGGTTGCGTTCAGTCCGTCGTCGTAAACGAGCGGCCTCGAAAGGCTCTTGAACGTTTGCACGGTGTCCTCACTGACACGGCCAAGACGCATCTCATTCAACATGTTGGCAAAGTCTAAGGATTGTCAGCATTGTTACAAGAGTAGATAGCAAAATAAGAGCAACAGGCTTACCGTGATCGCGTTGCCGGAAGACTTGGGTTAGTCCAATTGTATGGTCAATTGACGTGTTCCATGTTGCAGCATCAAAAGCAAATTTGGTGTCTCGCTTATTCCTGTCCGGGACTGGAGGAAGCTGGAAAAAATCGCCTGTTATTACAAGCTGGATACCTCCCCATGGGCGTCCATTGTTGCGGATCTCGCGAGCGATTTGGGAGAGCTTATCGAAGAGTTCCGCGTCCACCATGGAAACTTCATCAATGATGAGAACTCTTGTCCTTAGCCATCGGTTCTTCGCCTTCGGATTTCGACGAATCTTCTTGACCAAGGTGGGCACATCTTCTTTGCCCAGTCCAATGCCAGCAAAGCTATGCAAGGTCATACCACCAATATTGCAGGCTGCGAGACCTGTAGAAGCTGTGATACTAAGGCGTTCAGGATCACTAGCCCACTTCTTCTTCAAACCAGCAATAATACCACGCATCAGAACAGATTTTCCGGTTCCAGCAGGGCCAGTGAAGAATACACTCTGCTTCTTCTCTATAACCAGCTCTTGCACGTGCTGTTGCTCTGCGCTCAGAGACACGGCGGCATGTGTGGTCTTGTGATGCGCCGCGGCAGCGGACCGGATTTCGTCCATGGAAAGATCGGCTTGAGATTCGACCTTGACTTTGCTCTGAACCTTGAACTGATTCTTCTTAGCCTTGATTGCACTGTGTGTCGTATCCCATGGCAGAGCAGGCTTCGGCTTGGCCGCGGGAGTGGCTGTTGACTTGAAAGCGGCAAATAGATCTCCGTCGTCCTCCTTCTTCATGTTGCGTTCCTTCTTCAGAGTTCCATTTATGGTCAGTCTAGAAGAAGATTTGCTTGGCTTGAACAGGTCAATATCGTCTTCGTCCTCGATTGAGGACTCCTCTTTTACTTGCTTGGAATAGGAAGCCGGGAGCTTTCGTCTCTTAGCCGCGGTGACCACCGGCGCTGGGTTCGGATCATCGGGCGACTCGCGCTTGACGGACTGCCGTCGTGGCTGTGGAGGCGGATAGAAATGTTCGAGGGGTGACGAGGTCCAGGGAATATACTGCGTTGATGTGGCAGGCGATGGCTGATATGCGCGAGTAGGCGGAGTGTCGTGTATGGATATGGCAGAAGATCTCGTCCCATTGCCTTTCTGGTGTGGAAGTGAGGGCGGTGGAAGGGCCGAAGGACACTGGTAGTCAAGCTCAAGAGCATCGTCATCACTGAAATCATCCTCCGCTATGTAAACGGATGGGGCAGTATCTGCAGCAGTGGAATTGCTCGCAGCGCTTGTTACTGGCTCGTCCTTGAAGGAATCAGACCGGCTATAGAGGGAAGAAAAGCCCGAAGTCGGCTTGACAAAACTGGTAATGGAGGCTGTCGGGGGTCGCTGCACGTTATCTGATTTGGGCTTCAAGGGGAAGCTGGTTGCCTTCGTAGAACCCCAACTCGCGCTCGTCCTCGCACTCTGGCTGGCGCTGGCGCTGGCGCTTGCACTCGACGACTGGCTGCCGCGATGGGTGAAGTCTGATATGTTGCCATCTCGGATTGCCGGACTGCTCGAGGGGAACAGCTCCTTCTTCAGATCAGACTTCGAAGACTGAGCAGCGGGCAGCGATGCCTTGTAGTTCTTGTTGGCCCTGCCTAACATGACGCCAGGAGAGGATAACACAGATCTCGGGGAGGCATGGACGTGGGCTTGGCGGGGCCGAGGAGTGTGAGGCGACAATATGTGAGGTCGGATTCGAAGCGCGAGAAAGGGTCTCGAAGGCAGGGCAGAGAGTTGTCGGGTGTTCATCCAGCTGGGTGGGAGAGTTGTCGTGCCATTTGGCGGGGGGGCAAGCTCGAGGTCGTCAAATGTTTTGAGATTTTGGTATCCCACATGGCCTCGGATGGCAGGACCCAGACTTCAATTGGGGCAGTCGCGTTGCGTTGCTGCGCGTAAATGCATTGGATGCAGCCTGCCAGGGGCGCTCCGAAATTTCGCGTTTAGCGGTACCTTTTAGGTAGCCACCACCGAACCGACTCCAGATACTTTCAGCCAATCAGCAAAGCCCCCGCCGAGCCTTCTTTGTATTGACCCATTTATTCTCATGTCTATATGTCTTCTTCTCTCTTCACCCTTCTCATCCAATGTGAAACCTCGTCTGGATTACTGGCCTATGCTCGGCTGGCTTGCAGTAATGCATTCATATTGAACCACCTGGTTTCTCTTGATGGGGGGGCAATATGGGTGGAAACACGTATATTGGGTAATCCTGAAGGATGGGGAAGCTGAAGCTGGAGAGCTGGAGCTGGAGGTGAACCTATCTACTGCTGGGTGACCCACGCTGCCGGTGGTAGAATACTGCCAGGTAGTGTGGGGTATCTATCACCTTTCGTCGTTTAGCATTTTGCTCGATGATTGGGCTCAAGTTCTTGAGCAACGTGTCTATCATTTATTACGTTCCTTTATGATTGATATTTGGTCCTAGGCCAGCTTGGCACAGCCCAATTCGGCCGCATTCGTATGGACAAAACCCATTCGTCATATATATCTACTCATAGGCACTGGCCACGCCCTGACGACTTGGACTACAGTGACGGAAATTCGTTGATCAAAGACCAAATATCACCACAACGTCTGTGTGCCCAATGTCAGTCCGGGTGCCAAGACGGCCAGCTTTGCGCTTTCTAGCTAGGAGTTTAATAGAAAATGACCTATCAGGGGATCCATCGGTTTGCTCTTTCTACCTGCCTTTATCTAGTTAATGGCTAGGCTTCATGTTCAGTTGCACCACTAAATGTTGACTGTAGTCAGTAGAGTCCTATGATCGGTGACTCAACTGCTAAAATATAAGCGGGCTATTTCCTGGATTTAAGCCCAGCTATTTCTGCATATGGTTTGGTGAACACTTTGAACCCATCTATATACTAGTCTACCGAGTCAATTGAGATTCCCATTCAGACATGAGCCCTCCCCCAGCATCTCCGCTTGGTAATTGGCGGGACTGGCATAAGGTCCTGGACTTGTATCAGGACACTCCTTTCGGCATTGAATCTCGTGCGGGGACCGATGAGGATCGTTCCGCTGTCGAAGAACTTTGTGAGCTTCTAGAGGCGGCCGAGGTGGACAGAGACTACGTCCAGAATGGCACTGCTGGTATTACCCGTTGGTGCGATTTACAAGCATCGAACCTGGCCAACTGGTTGGAGCACCCGCAGTCAGCATCTTCTCCCTCAGCAGACCTCGTCTTTAAGCTGCACATCGCTGCGAACATCCCAAACAAGACTGTCATGTTGGCCTTGGTGGAGGCACCGCAAGTCAAGAGGGAATTCATGAAGTTCCATCTTAGCAACAAGCATGCTGACATGCTGGCCAAGGACCAAGTCGAGGAGATCGAGCGCAATTTCATTGACTATCGCTGGTCGGTAAAACACGATATAGACTTTTATGTGCCGACGGAGAAACACGGCTGGATCACTGACGAATATGCTTTGGCCTTCTTGATGCGCTGTGTGGGCTGGGCAGAAGCTGATCCACACTTTCCTGCGGCAGTGTTTCGAGACGACCGATACCTAGAGTTTCGCTTTGCGTTCGCAGCACTGGGCTTCTTCATTCGCAGGGTAAGCACTAGAAACTTTGCCGACCTTGACGCGGTCAAGTCCACTCCTTTGGCCGAACTCAAGCGTCGTTGGCTCAGTGTCCATGCCTCTCCGCTCGAGGATGCAAGCCAACAACCGAATCCGGATGGGTCTTCATCTGAGTCGACGGCCCACCGAGAAGAGGGGCCTATTGGAATTCGTCTCCCCTCGGACTCTGTATTGAGGGTTTTGTATATTTTTTCTTCGGACGAGGACATAGGCTGGTTCAAAGATTGGTTTGATCTTTGCCTGGAGGATTATAGTTATTAGTCAGACAATGTATATTGTGGCTAGGAGGCCTAAACACCCAAAGAAGACGAAAATTGGCCAATGAGCAGAGATTCGAGGCAAGAGGGTGATTGGGAAAGTAGCAATATTATGTCTTGTATCACATTTCCCTTACAGCATGCTGACAAATGTCCTTATATGCACCCGTCTCCGTTATTCCAGGGACCTTTCTCAATTTTGTTTATAGCTTTTATTATCTGTGTATGAGTCTTATTCAGAGCTCTTCTTAATACTCCTGCTTGTGCCTGATGGTCTAGGTCGATGTTCTAAGGTTCGAAAGTTTAACCAAACCTTAGAAATCCATTGCTGTTTTCAGAACTAGTAAGCACTACAACTCGCTGGGTAGTAATAATAATATCATTCCATATTTATCACAACGACTGCTAAATAGCATACCTTCCCAACAATCTAATCACGTTACAAGTATCTAATCAGCAAGTAGAAGAGCCATATTCCCAGGATATCTAGGCATAATTCAAGAACTATAATCACATTTTATCTCGCACTTTTAATTAACACGTTTAATAAAGGTATATAATAAAATATAAAGACCTAAACTAACTAGAATAAAAGCAAGGAAGAACTAATAATCTCCTTATCCACTATTTTAGGATATAGCCTATGTATTTTTTTTATTCTAAAATCTTTTTCGTTCTATATAAACTAATTTATAACAACTACCGTGTATTCCATTTCATACATTGATATTATGCCGTATAAGTAACAAAGGTTCGATTGGGCAATGACTTAATGCAGAGTATTCGTACTTTTTGCGGTGCACTGTGCCCTCAACAGATTGGGATTGTAAACATTAAATGTCACTGTTCAGAACAGCCTCTTTCGATTCCATAGATACTAATACTACCTACATTATAGTATTACCCTATCACATCTATAAAAGCACGTCATCACTACCTTCAGACGGACCACACCTTCCCATTAATACAACAACGAACACAAACAACACCAGAGTGGCCATCCTGTCCGCCAAAACCCGCACTACAATGGCCCTTAGATACACGGAAGAGAATGTCGATTACCAGGAGCGTGGAGGATACGATACGACCAGAGCCCCGAAACCGAAGCCACAGCCAAAGCCGAAGCCGAATGCCAACCCAAGAGTTCCGGTTGTACATTGAGGGCTTGAGATGATCCTAAGAATAAGAACTAGTACCCTTCTATCCCGCCCATGTGGGCTAGAGAGATAACACCGAATAAAGTAGCCTAAGAGATCTAAACTGTCTTGAAATAAACTTCCTCTACTGTTGTGACCAAATCGTGACTATGCCCCAATGGTGTCCTCAAAAATAGACGTCGTGGCGATGGCTGGAGCATTAGCACGACGGCCAACGCTGCAAATATTTCCCATTGTCAAATTGTGTTCATACGCACACGATGGACCGTGAACTGTTGGTTGTGTAATTGCACTCGTGTTGTACTCATGTTTGCTGACATTATAAACCTATCACATGCGGTCGTTTCATCGTGTTTCACTACCTAATACTGTACTTCACATCACAAGGAACAGGTCATGGAAGCAGTTAATACTCATCAATTCGTGTATCATTCTGAATTAGTACGATGTATGTTTTCGGCAAAAGCAAAGTAAACAAAAGAAAACTAATACACAAGAGGTATCATTCGTTTGCCCGCTCACCATCATGCGGGACCACTCTTTGGTCCGGGGTATCAGCCATGAGCTCGTACAACTTTACTCCTCCCACCTATGACCTGGTATTACATCCGACTCAACCCTACACGTCCTGTGGGTTTCTCTAAATAGTAACAGTGTTGGGGGCTCCGCTGGTTGCATAAGGACCAGCGTTGACACCAGAACCGTAGTTGCCGCCGTTCAATGGCTTCGTGTTGCCGTTGTAGTTGCCATTGAGGCTGTTGCCATTGTAAGCACCACCATTCAAGTGGCCATTGCCGTTACCGTTGGCGTAACCGTTCCCAGTTGTGTTGGGACTCGCCGTAGAGTGAGGCTTACGAGTAACAACAGGCGCCTTCGGAAGGTCGCTGGACTTGGAGGCAGTGCCAATGGAGAAGACGGGACTCTCCCATTTCTCACCCTTACGCGCCAGCTCCTTGTATTCGGTGGCCTTTGAGCTGATGCCGCCGGGAAGCTTAATGTTGGGGAAGATGCTGTCTTCTTTGGTGACCGCCATGTTGACCTTCTTGTCGGCAGCAACATCCTCAGCCTTCTTCTTGCCGTGAAGGACCTGCTTCTGTAAGGCGGAGACGTAGCGCTGGTAAATGTTGGGGGCCTGCGAGGGATCCTCCTTGGCCTCATCCAAGGCCTTGTCAGCCTCCTGGCGAACCTGGTACATGAGCTGATCGAACTGGTTGAATTGCTCCTTCAGCTGCTTCTCAGCAACCTTCTGGACGACCGGTCGAAGGACCTTGAGCAGCAGTGGCTTAACCAGGCCGAACAGGAGCTTATGGTTCGACTTAACAAGTTTGATCTTCAGATTCTTGACGTCCACGTCAACTTTGTCAAGCTTGAAGAAGTGCTGTCTATCAGTCTTGTCGGCAGTGGACAACTTCATACGGAAGCTGAAACCATCACCACCCATGAACAGGTCGGCAACACCCGTGTCGGTGAGGGAAGGGAATCCCTGCTTGCGTTTGACATGGTAGCTCACGTCACGCAAATCCATCTGGATACCGGCAACATGAACATCGATACTGTTCTTGTTCTTGCTCGCAATCTTCTTGCGACCCCAGCGGAAGTAGTTATCACTAGCAATCTCTAGGACATTAGGCATGAAGTTGTCGCTCTCCAAGACAAGATTCTCGACAACGGCATCAATCTGAGGATCCGTGTACTCGATCCTGGGAATGGGGATGTAGGCAATGTTCTCGAAGGCAGCTGGTAAAATGATGTCGGTAAGATCCTTGATCAAGTGAGGCTTGAATGTAGGCTTGCCGTCAGCATCGTTGCCGAGGTCGTTGAACAACTTTTGCATCGACGCGGCAAAGTTTCTGTTCATCGGATCCTCGTCGAACTGGCCAGCTAGGAACTTGACCTCATCGACGATACGATCGGTATGGCCACGATACTTGTCGCGCAGCAGGTAGTTGCCGTGGTCATAAAGACGGTTCCACTCCTGCGTGGAGGCATCCTCCATAATGTAACCCTGCTGCTTTAGGCACTTGCGAACATATGTATCCAAGGACTTGAACCAGTTCTTGAGTTCGGGGTCTCTATCGGCATCTTCATAGATCGCGTTGATTGATGAGAAAAGATCGTCGCTTGAAGTGCCATTGGCGAACCGTTCGATCAATGTCTTCAAATCAGCCTCAGCCTGAGCAAGGCTGGATCGAGTCTGCTGAACTGTGCCAGTGCCGCCGGCAGTCAGTCGCTTGCTGTGACTGCCATACTCCTCGGCGAGATCGAGCAGAGTAGAGATGGCCTGCTGATAATCGGGGTGCTGCTGGCATTCAAGAACCATTTTCTATCAAAATATGTTAGTATGTTTTATCATTGGCACCTTTTAAGAACGTACCTTCAGCCGCCAGATGATCTGATCACGGCGCTCCTCAGGGATCTTATTGCCAAGGTACTGCTTGGTGCGAGCCCGGTATTGAGAAGCGGTCTCCTTGGCGTTCTGCTTCGTCTCTCTGAGCTGCTGCTGGGTCTCATCGTCGACATTCTCGCGGAGGTGCTGCGACGCTTGGTTGCGCGCGGCGTTAGCCCCGGATTGAGCATCGGCACCAGAGGTGCTGGGCTGGGCACCGTCGCGACCGGCGCCGGCAACATTCCTGGCATCCTGCTTGGGATCTCCCTTGTACACAGTGTTCAGGGTAGATTTGAGGTTGTCCTTGGACAAGTCTGGTGTCTCATGCCACGTGTTATCCTGAGCGGGACGATCAATCTGGGACAGTTGCTCGTCAGAGGGCTTGACCTTTTGGGCAGCATTTGCGGCGGCATCGCCGGCGATGTCTCGCAGGAGGAGGACGGAGTCATTGAGAAGTTTGCGGAATTGGCCGTTGGTGATGAGCAAAGTGCCTAGAGTGCGGAGACCCTCCAATGCCTGGTCACCATGCTGCTTGGCCGTATCCTTGTCGACAGGCGCATTAGGCGTGCTGACGGCGTTGGGGTTGAATTGGGTGGTTTGGTAGATGAAGTCCTGGAGCAAGTTTCCCTCATTCTTGGAGAGCAGGAGATTCTTCGCTTGCTGCACAACGCTTCGGAAGTCGGCAACGAGGGCGCGACCTTCTGAAGACAATTTGTTTGAAGGGTTGGCGAGGGCCTTGGAGGCAAGGAAGCTGTTCAGAGCGATGTCGATCTGCTCGTTCTGTAGTGGAGAGAATGGTCAGATTTAGGACAAGGCGCGGATGTGGAATGATCAAATGACTTACCGAAGGGACCTTGCCGTTTTGGAATGCCGAGATGATACCGTAAATCTGAAGCTTGCGGTTGACATCGGCCTCCTTCTGCTTTATGTCGGTGGGTCTGTTTACGCTGGCCATGATGACTAATTTGTTGTAGATGATGGCGCGGTGGTGTTGATGGGGAGGGGTTGGATTAGAATATGTATGAACAATACAGAACGGGTATGGGGTATCACAAGGAAGTCAGTTGGGTATAATGATTACGTGAGTTTTGCGACTTTTCAGCCTTTTTCAGTGAGAGGGAGAAAAGAGAATCAAGAGACAGGTCGAGGATTGGGGGGTGTTGATGTTTATAGGGCCTGGGCCGCCACGGTGCGGCATGAAAGACGGCAACTCGCACGCTAGCCGATGCAGTGCGGTTCCAAAGAAAGCCTCGTGGATGAATGGCTTGGTCAATTGACTGGCGCTTTGAGATTGGGATCTGAAGCTTGATTCACGGGCTTGTGGTGACGTGAAACATGTTGTCGAAATACGTCATAACTCGAGGAAGGTACGACCAGTGGCCCGGGCTTTTTTCCCCTACGCAGCGCTCAATCTGCTGGCACGCGCTTTGGACCAGGCTAGGTGGTGGCATGGCGCACGCTATTGGCATGCGAATCTGCCATTTGAAATTTTTCACTTGCGTATACTTGGTACTCTACGACGACTTGTGCCCGATCTAGCTAGGGAGTCGGCTGTTCAGCGCCATGCTTGGAAGCAAAGTGGTTCTGGATGTGCAGTTGACAGCTCGACAGCCGCTTTTGATGGGCCCTGTATGGATGTTCACCAGGGTCGGACTGGGATTGGGTTGCAGGGGGGATATACTCCGATTTTTGCCAATGAAACCCCATTGCGTCCAAAGGGGCAGGGATGACGCGAGATGCCGCTCACTTACAGGAGATGCCCTGGCCGCCTTGCCTGTTTGAGCTCCACCCAAGCCTAGACCAGACCACGGTGCACCGTACAAACTTCTGTAGAGCTTCAATTTTATCCTCTGCTCCCAACGGCCACTGCATCTGCTTCGGGTTCCACCAGGGCTAAGCATGACCGATTCAGGATCGTACGAGCCAATCACCACTAATCAGACGGCGGGCAGTTGGTATGGCGCTTGCAGATGCCTCACACCTTGTCGAGTCGGGCAGGTTTTTGAGGGGCAGCTCTCAGTCCACTGATTTGCACATCCTTCTCTGATCTACGTTATGGGGGTTAGAGGAGGTCGAAGGAAATCCAAAGAGGTAACAGGTGCCTCGGATCATCCAGTTTGGCATATGTCGTTGACCAGGGCAGAGGCGCGCGCCGCGTAATGCCCTGACTGCGAAACTGCACCCGGCAAACAGGATGGCTGCCGGGAAGCCGATCTGGTAGCGTCAGAGTACGATGGAGGAGGACAAGGGGAGCATCTCTCTCCAGCATCAGTTGCATCATACCCGCACCCTTCTAAAGCACAGCAGGCAAGGTCAGTTCAGCTCCAGAGCTCTAGTTTAGCTCCAATTTCCGAGTTCAGGCAACTTTCCCCAGATTTATCAGTCTATGACGTTGATATCGTCCGGCCCGCAGGCGCCACGAACCTTAGTGTCTTTTGGCCTGTGCACTTCCAGCTGCTGCATCGCGATCATAGGGGGGAAGACTTGGTGTTGTTTTGTTTGACAGACGCGCGACCAGCCAGATCAATCAATGATCAACGATCAACAATCTGCAACTCTGCCTATTCCTTGACGTTGAACTCAACTGCTGTTAGTAATGTATCGTTGGTTTGTTGGTAACACCAATATCCTGTTTCCCAAACTCCCAAAGTGACCCCCCAGCCCCTGGCATTGTATTTCAGTGCCCGTAACCATGTCTCCCGGAGCAATGCCTCCCAGCCCTGCCCGGCCAGAGGCATCGGTGGTGCGGTCACGCTGATCGTGGCAATCAAAGCAGGGAACCTCGCCTGCTGCCCGCCGCCGGAAACGACACAGCTGCACGCAAGCAATCAAAGTCCAGCAGATCTGCGCAAGGGGGGTCATAACCTTATTTGATTTGTTCGTCTGAATATTCTTCACAATGGCTGGATCTTGCTACTTTGACCTCCACGTGCACTAAATCTAGGCCTTTGGCCGAGTAAGATTCGAACTATTGTCGCTACAAGCTGCCTGTCTCATATTGAGTTCAACGTACCTGCCAAGCCTCGTGTCGTGTAGTCATCCAAGGAACGAATACGTTGCGAGGTAAGCAGATTTAGTGGGTTATGAAATTTCTCGCGAGACTGTTTCATCTTTTTCAACAATAATACATAATATTTCCCACACTGGACCACACCCATCCCATAGCTGTGTTAACACAACGGCATTGGCTCATTGAAACGCCGAGGTGCAGGCTACGTAATTCTCTCAGACCACGACGGAACTCGCTGCCTTCCTCTTCAGACAAAGCAATAGTTTGCCAACTGTTGGCTTAATTCTCCCGCCTGTTTCACTTATCTGAAACGCTCTATGCCGCTTTTTAAGACATGGCATTCTGCAGGATGGACAAATAACTTTAAGAATTTAACGGCAGCAAGGTAGTGCCTGTACTGTGTCAAATCAAATGCCACCCAATCTGGATTGGAGGAATTCCGTGCCGCTTTCGGGGCTCTCGTCTCATTCTTGATCCGTGCGCCATACTCGTTGCAACAGAACACCGAGAAGGGAGACGTTGGGCAATTGGGCATGCAAAGCTTCCATTATTGAGCACCTCAAATACAAGATGCACGCGAAACTCAATCCCGTCATACACACATTCCCCATCTTCATATCGGAAAGGCAACGCCGCCTAGATAAAGAAGTGCATCGGAGCAGCGAACATCAGCAAGACACTACAGTACCTACTGCTCACAACGAAACACCTAAGAGATCGTCCATATTACACGATGTATTTGCGCTTCTCGAGGTATTATTAGGTTGTATTACACCTTCCTAGGAAATCAACCCCAAAAAACTAAGCGAACTATTTACTGACATAATCGTAGCAACTTGTCATGTCATGAATAATCAAAGACGGCGGCGTTCGAACGACCTCCTCCTCATTGAAAACCTCGGCTCAGGGTAAAAAGGGTTTGTACTGGTGTCGTAATCGGAACTCATTGTATGTGGCACCTCCCGTTGCCTAACATACTCCGTTCTGCGCCTTGATTCCAAGTGCGGGCGCTCCCTGACCTCTCTGACCTCTCTGACCTCGGCAGGTCTTACAAAGTCATCATCGTCCTCGAATGAGTCGAATTGGCTCTCAAAATCGTACTCTGGTTCGTAACGAGTATCGAATCGTCGCGGCCGAAGATCATGATACTCCCGATCATGGTACTCCCAATCATGATCGTCTAGGGACAGCCGGTCGAAACTTGCGCGGTTGTCATCCAAATGGTCTATGCGACGCAGATCTCGCACTCTCTCCCGCGAAACACATCGTACGATATTTGGGCGGTGTTGGATAACCCTCGCTACACGTCTTGGTCTCGGTCTTTCGACCTCGAACTCCTCTGCGAATCGCTCTTCACGTCTCCTGGCATCATGTACCCCGGTTCTGTAGGCATCTTCCCTAATCCTGTCGATGTCACTTGCCGATGTTGCAATGATCGCTGGGGGCGATGGGGGCGACGGGAGTCTCTCGTTTCTTCCAGCAGCACGCCCAGCATCGAACGCATTGTCACTGATCCTTTTGAGATCTCCCGGTAACACTAGGGGTTGAGTCAGCACCGGAGGATTACGACTTCCGGAGCCTGGGATATAACGTGGCTCTAGTCTCGTGTGATACCGAGGGGATTCGATTCCGTAAGGCCGACTAGACTCTCTCGGGCGACTGCGACTGCGACTGCCATGCCGCCGACCTCTTGCACAGTTACGTCCACGTTTGTCCGAATGTGATGAACGGGTAGTGGTTGTGGCTGTACTGTGACTGGGCCCAGAACCGCTGGAGTCATAGTCAGAATCTTGAGAACTCCCTGACTCACTATCAGAGTCGTCTGATCCGAGGACCTTTGGTGGTTTGGCCTTAAGTGGCACTGCTCTAATCGGAGGCGGTGGAGGCCCGCTCCCTCGGCCTGCTTGATGCGGTCCAGGCCCGCCACCACCACCACGACCTCCGCCGTTCATTTGAGGAGGGCCGCCTCTTTGCGGGCCACCTCCCGGCGGACCTGCTTGTGGGCCACCCCCCGGAGGACCTGCTTGTGGGCCTCCCGGCCCAGGCTGCATGCCCGCAGCATTTGAAGGTCCACCGGGGGGCTGTGTCATCGATTGTGCTCTCCTGTTCCACTGGTACACGAGCGCGATATTGACATGAGGGCGTGGCGACCGCTTGAAGTACGCTGTGAGTGAAAGACGCTCCCAGAACTTCTTCTTCGATCCAGCCGGCAATGACGATGACGACCTTCTTTTGCTGCTTGACCTGTGTGTCTTCGCTCGGGGCATCTTTTGTCCAAGGGGTATCCTGTTGCGTTGCATGGCGGTACCCGTGTCAACCTCCTTGAGCTGATGGTCGATCTGGGCGAGAGTCCACATGAAGTTGGCGGGATCATGCTCGCTCTTGCTCAGCTGATCCATGGTGATATCGAGCTGACGAAGCAATGCTGGGCTTAATGTCGATTTCTTTTGAACGACATCATATGTTATTGAGTCTAATCTGCGGATTTCCTTCACTATGTCTTTCTTTGACATCCCCTGCACTCGAGTACGAATTGCCCTTTCCCAGCTGGATGGGACGCGTTCATCTTCCCCATCATCTTCGTCGTATCGACCACTGTCAAGCGCCTTCTCAAACCGATAGGGGTAATAATCAGTGCACCTGGCGCGCATCTCAGCGTCAGTCAAGAAGTCCTGTCTGATATCCGAGATATCTACTAAAGGTCGGTTGACACGAAGCTCCAATGGAAGAGCCTCTCTAGGTGGGGCGGGTGCCTGCATTGGATGCATTGGCTGATGATGCATCGGTTGGTGTTGACCAGGTCTTTGCCCGAAGGCAGGAGGACCTCCCTTAGTCTGGACAAAATCCGCCATGATTGTTGACTTGGGGACTAGGAGGAGGATTTGGCTGGGGTCAGGTTCAAGTGATCACGTAAGTGAGACTGATGGATGAGGAACAGCAGCCTTGGGGCCGGGCGTTGGCTGATGGATTTATATGTTCATCAGGTCTCCTGCCAGCGTGTTTTCGTCAAACCTCTCCAACACGACGAATCAGACTTTGAACTACTAATTGAGGGTGTGAACGAATAACCAAAACAGGGCGGACAAGCATCCCAATTGTCTCTTTCCTTCCTGCTGCGGGACATCGTCGCTATATCTACACCAACTCGAGCGGGGTATCATAATGGCTGCTTGCGCAGCAGGTCGAGTTTCGGGCTACGAGCTGGGGGGCCTCGACACGCCACAGCGCCCACCAAAGCTGTGGTTCCGACCTGCAGATTGT
The DNA here is from genome assembly GCA_039778275.1 of Seiridium unicorne. Lineage (NCBI taxonomy): Eukaryota > Fungi > Ascomycota > Sordariomycetes > Amphisphaeriales > Sporocadaceae > Seiridium > Seiridium unicorne. The sequence goes on from JARVKF010000124.1 coordinate 67,577, forward strand.
TGCACGGCATGTTCTGTAGGTCAGATTCTCGAAAGAATCGTTTCCTTGGATCCTTCCACGTTTGCCCTTGTCTTGTTTTGCTGCCCAATTCAGGAGATCGCCGGCTTTGCATATATCCTGCGGTATTACTCCATCTTGATTTCCGAAAAAACCGTGCTTCCCTTGGTACGACCCGCGCTGCAGGATGGTCTTTGCTCGAGGCTTTGGTGCAGTCATCAGAAGCCATCGCCCACCTTAGTAACATGGCCTCAGGTTGCCTCGTTTGTATTCTGACCAGTGGAGGAGAATTTTATCAAATGCCCGTCGAATGTAGCATTCGGATGGCCTTTGCTCAACTACAGCAATACAGCTCTCTTCGTATCACTATCTCTCGATACATGGTTTTCCTTCAGTTTGTATGCCTTTGTGCATGAGGCTGCTGGCCAATCGTTTCTCGCCAGCTCAAGCCTTTTCATTGACGGTTGGTGAAGCGCTCACATCAAATGTTGTGGGGGAGCAAGAGGCTCTTCCTCCAAGACAACGCGTATGGGCCGCATGGTTTGTCCAGGCTGCTGGTTGCCTTCTTTTTAGCTTGGAGCCGTTCGGACAGGTAGCAAAGGTGAAGATGCAGCACAGCAGAGCCGGGCGTGATTTGGCCCCTCGCCTGAAGCCTTGCTTCGCACCCCATGCAAGCCGGCATGGCCAAGCCCGTCCCAATCAAGCGTCACCTCAGTCAGCGCAAGCCAATTCTGACTGCCTCGAACTCCACTTCTCATTTGGAGTTTGAGCTGTTGGAATCGGACTAGCTCCGCGATATGACATCCTTCTTTGTTCTGTTCCGTAGCCCTATTCGTTGCCCGGAAGGTGGTTTCTTGGACTGGCGTCGCAAGAGGCCAGAGCCGGAATAAAAAAAAAAATTTATTATCGAACGAGCGTGTGCTCAAGCGCAACGTATCCTGCAGTTCATGCAATAGCTTATCTTCTGGACCATGTGGGATAATTGTTTTGCCAGATGCCAGCAACTTGTCTTCTTCGGCCGGGCAACACGAGCACGTCAAGCTACATCTAGGTGTGCACCCTAAAACGGCAAAGAGCACGAAGTTGCACTGCTGCTAAGTGCGGCTCCGCGTGGGGATCGTGTCAGTCTCCTTTAGCTCCAGAACAGGCTGGAGCGCCTCTCCAAACAAGCACGAAGCTGGGCGTCACCGATGAAGGGCCCGCCCATGGTTCATCGTGGTGGTGGGATGGTGCCAAATATTGCATTCGGTTAGAGATAGGCTGTCCCAGTGTTCCATCATCCAATCGACATCTTCACTGCACTGACCGCTTCTTTGCTTCATGTCGCTCGCTTCTTCACCGTTTTCAATGCTTACCACCATTTCCGCGGTCATAAGGAGCTGTTCACGTTCCGGCTGCTTGGAGCAATTAGGCTCTCATGCATAATGTACAGACGAGTGTATCTGCAAGTCATCCATCAGCCATTACGCGACGAAGCAACTTCCCGCTTCCGCTATCGAGCCGGATTTCCCTTGATCTTCATAACTTGGTTGTGCAACAGCAGCCACATGTAGGACAGAAGGGCCAAAGCTGCGTTCGGCATTTCGCGGCTGCTGGGCCGCAGCCGCATACTGAGATCAACTGCGGAGAGCGCATGTGAATGTTCTACTATACTCTTGGTCCAGCGCATCATTCGAATGTCGCACGACTTACAGCTCATCGCCGTCGTTTAACAAGCGCAAAGACTCATGACACTGCACGTGCGCCATCATGATCCGACGTGGACACACATCTTAGGAGCTACCGTTTCTTTTCGGTGACAGTCTGGACTGAGATCCCACGTCGCGCAAACGCGGAGAATTATTGTGTTCCAGTGCAACTATCAACGCCAATCACTCTGACTATGCCCTGGCTCAGTGTCACTCCTGTGTGACACATTATGTGAGTATCCGGCCGGTAGAGCTTGCGGCATATACTCTATCGCCGCTTGATGACATTAATTATGCTCAAAACCGCTGTCAAGCACAACATCTGCAAGACTGCTGGTGTACTTGCTCGATTGAGTCAGCCGTGAAAAGCCCTTTGCACTGCATTTTCGCCTGATCTTCTCGTGATGTCCTTCCATCATTCGAGATGGGCGCACTTTTTCGTTGTGCAAATATGCGAGCATCGTTGCAGAGTGGCCATATTTGCTACCGGCTAAGGGCAACGCTCCAACAATGAACACACCCGAGAACATGTCGAGATACACAGACCCACGTCCAACATGCGAGTAGCTACTCTCAGCTTCGGTGCTGTCCGTCCGCAAAATATTCACAGTTCTGTTGCCGTCGGCTCATGACCGGATGATGTTGCAATGCTGTGAACCGGCAGCGCGAGAACTTCCCCGGCTGTTCAGTACCATTACTAAAATCTATGTACGGATGCCTAGACGTAACCACTCTCAGTAGTGGCTGAGACAGGATCTGAATAGCCTGTTGGCTCCCACGCCATCATACGAAGTAGCTCTATTCTCAACGGGTGCCAGTCCTTCTACTCCTCATAGTTACCGTCAAAGATTGATTGTCACCCGCTGACGAGGACCACCGCGTTCCGATCGATCGGAAAGCACCTTTTTGCCACCTCATTCGTTTTCAGTGGGACTATTTGCTTCGAGGAGCTATGCATCGACTTCTCTTGCGGCAAACCACGCTAATCAGCTCTCGCAAGGTCCTTTGGTCTCCCGTGCACCTTCGTACCATGGCAAACACCAGTACCATCAGCCCAGCCGATTAAGCACCTCAAATGGAGCAAGGTCTGATTGTGCGATCATTCTAGTACCTCACATTCAGGTCCAAACTGAGGAGCAGAGGCCTCGTCGGGACGGGCGACATCGCTTGCCTATGTTTGGATAGCCCCGGGTCTCTGTAGAGATTGGTTTGCTCATGAATTCTAGATCGAGGCAAAAGTCTAGTTAGTCCATGATTGTGACGACGGACACCAGTGTCCGCTGCAGGTTGCCAAATGTTACGTGTGTTTGAATATCATCGAGCAAAATTAAGTTTGCGTTGGTGTTCTTCCGGGTTGGCAGTTACTATGAGGGGCTCTTGAGACTTACTGTTACCTCCCTCCATTCACCTTAGGCTGTCCTAGGACAGAACATGTTGTCAGACCCCAAGACCACGGGACGAGGCCTCCAGCCCCACTTGACGACACTATAGTCAGGGAGCAGCCAGAGAATTAGGTCTAACGATCCCCGCAGAACCATCTGGTCGAATGGGGAGGTGAGCTTTGTTGTGCTCCGCCCCTCTGAGTACCTGGCTTCGCTCGTTGGACCAAGCTAAGAAAATCTATCATTGCAATTGCATATCAACGTCTGGTGTGGCCATAGATGTTGGGAAACTTGACTTACCCGGCGATGCTGGAGTCGGGGATATCAATGTAGTGTGAATGCGATAATTTGTTGACTCGGACTTGCGATTGGCCACATACAGTGAGCCATGACCAATACGGTCTTAATACTGCTCACAAGCCCAACTCTCACAAATTCGCACGGTCATTTACAACGCAGTTCTGAAGAGCACATTGTTGTTTTCAAAGCTGGTACAGTGAGTTATTTCCAATAACGAGCCACCGTATACTGAATCAAGCTACTATATTGCCGTCTTCTATTCTCTAAAGAAATGAACAATAGAAATGAATGCCAACTTTAGCTCCGACAACTGGACAAGCAACCACCGTCAGCAATCAATATGGCTTTAGCCCCGTGAACACCTTACCTACTCGCTGCATTAGCAATAAAAGTCTACTTGCTCATCGGCCTGCTGTACGTCGATGTCGTCTTCTGGCCTCTGATATGGACAGGTCTTTTGGTGTATGCCCTATACTACAGTCTTTGGTGGATGCAACGACCAGAGGACGAGGTCGAGATCTATGACGCTTGGGGTTTGAATGAGGAAGAAGAGGAGCAGGGAAACTCTGGACGGGATGGCATGGGCCTCATGTTGGAGAGGCATAGAGCTATCAAGGCGCAGATGAGAGGCGAGGCTCCCAACGAACCAGGTCGTCAAGGTGGCAGCATGATGATGATGATGAGAATTCGGCTGTCGCGAGCCAACTCCGTTCTGGTAGCGCTACTCTCCGAAAGGGAGATGCCTGAAACAGAAGAGTATCTTTTAGCAGACTTGCCAAGATCTAACCAGGCCTCATCCGGTAATGGTTTGCCAGCTCCTGTAGTTGCTTCGCGCTCTGGCCGGTAGCATACCTACCTACCATTATAATTTGTCGTCGCATCGCAAAAATGAAGAATCCATCCAATCCAATCCACTATGCTTCGCAGTCTTCTGATTTATTCCAAACTTGAGCCTTGCTGGTATGACGCCTCGGTGCTATCTGTTTCCTCACAGTTGCAGAAGAAAAAGAAAACTTTTAGCTAGGTCTTGAATCATACCACCGTGAATCACCATAGTCGTAATATGCCACCTTTAAACAAGATTCTTCTCAGCTTCTTCCAGCTCCACTGTCCACAAGTGATACGTGGACTGGGATCGCAACCAGGGTCCGTACCTGCAAAGAAGCCATGGCACAGGTGCCATCAGCAACGTGATAAAACCCAATAAACTAGTTCCCCACGGCGCACCTGACTTGACATACATCTGAGCTACGAACAATGGGAAGCTACCACTGAACAACGATCTCATAACCATATTGGCGGCAAGCGCTCTTGCGGAGAACCGACCGTAGCAGTCTGTGAGATGAATATTCATTAACACCATATGATGCCTGGATATGTTGGCAGCGCAACAGCACGAATTGAATGACTCTGTGGACTTGAGTGGTGTTATATTCCACGGAAGCTCCTTCTGGAATACCCTTAGTGTGACATATGATCACTCTCCTGATTGTCATGAAATTGAATAGAGAGTGACGGGCTCCGTGTCCCAGCGCGCTCGGCTTTGCGTCTTGTGGAGGCCCGCTTGCTCATGATACTTTATACGATGTTTTCGACTCTAAGCGTATACCGTGGTAATTCAATGTCGGCATCGGCATTGGCATCCCCAACCACGCCCCGTCTATCGGTCCCACCAACAGACCTGGGGTTGACATGCTTCCACCCACCACGCCTTTTGCCAAAACATGTTTCGGTATCGTCATTCAAACAAGGTTTGATAAGCCTGTAGACACCGTAGCTGATTAAGAATGGGAAGAAGGAGATAAGGACGAAAACCCATGCGACGAGGCACAGGAATGTTGCAGTTATGACTTGGACGGCCCCGTCGCGTAGGATCGGCTTGTTCGCCATGAACTGTTTGACGTGTTCGGCGTAACGTCGGCAGAGTAAGACGGCAAAAACGGATGCAAGTATGATGTAAGTAATACCAAAAGGGATTAGAACTAGAAGTATTGTTGTTGCTGTATCGTCCATGTTTGGCGCTTCCGAAGGTATGGTGTCGAATAGTTTAAGTGCAAATGAAGAGCTATACCGAGATCTTCAGGTTGGTATTCTGTCAGTTTTAGAGAAAGTGCCTTGGGGATTAAAAAGAATCGAAAAGAAAAGTGCCAGGGGGGAAACTGTCGAGATAGCGCTGTATTTATCTCTTGAATGCTTGCTCCAAAAACTACGCAAACCTTCTCGTAATTATACCTGGCGCTTCTTCCTAGACCAATCCCCTGCTGGATTCACTAACTCCGTTGCTGGTTGCATTGAATCTGCTCAATTGTGGAATCAAAGGCTGCGGGCGGTGTAAACCTTCCAAAACAAATAACGCTATTTCGCTCTCTTCCTAGACTCAACTATGTGTTTCTGCTAAATGGCCCCGGTGGAAGAGACGAAGCTCCCTCGCCCGCAACAGGTTTCTGCCCATAAACGACGTAACTAGGTACAATTTTCAGTATGAGTTTTTAGATCGCGTCAACTAAACTATGACTTACACATAGCAGTAGGAATGATTGCTTTCGGTTTGCAACTCCTTGCGTACCTGAGACGTTAGATCCTCAATCTCGTCCGGTGCCATGCCCGCTGCTTTGAGCATCATCCAGCCCCCTCCACGGACTCCATCCATCATATTCCGCTGGTTGAAGCGCCCGATTTCTTTAAACTTGGGGTCTTCCATCCATTGGTGCACGGGGAGCACGAATCGAGTCTCCCTAACCTCGACGACTAGAATCTCCAATCAGAGCTTGTTTGGAAGGACGGCGAGTGATGATTTACATCCGGCTTCCTCTAACCATTTCTTGTACTTCCTCGTCACGGTTAGATCACGTCCGAGGGTCAAAGCCCCTCGCGCACAGCTTTCACCCCATCGTTTGAGAGCGTCCCCTTCAAATTGTCATGAGAAGGGTGACACACTGACGTGAGAGAATATTTGCTTACCTGTAAAGTCTGGATTGGCTTGCTCTATTTCCGGTCCCATATCCTGGAACTCTAACCACCCCAGAGGCGCGAGATTGTCGAAGGCATGTTTGATGACTGCCCTGGTATCGTTGAAACACGTAAACATCAGTCGTAGGTGGACGTAATCGAATGAAATGAACTGTGCGGATTGTTGCTGATATCCTTCATAGCTAGGCCTTGCATTCGACGCAGGCACTGGGAATACCCACGGGTCTTCGGCATCGTCTTTGGTGAATGCCAGGTTTGGCAGAGATGTTGCAGGCTGAATGGCGCTCAAGTCACTGCCAATAACATAGGACGACGGATTCTGCTCAGCAAACTCCTTGGCCCAAAGTCCTGTGCCTGTTCCGACGTCGAGGACATATCGTGGCGGGCTTGACATGGGCGCTATTCAATTGGCTGAGCTCTCCCGTTATTGTAGCCTTGAAGTAAAGACATACCCAACGCCAACCATCCATCGAAAAGCAACCTATAAATCTCATGTTGCAGGTCGAGGCGATCTTGCTCGGCCTGGAACTCGTTAGTGCACACATCCAAATCCAGCATAATATCGCATCGGTTTTACCGCATCATTGGGCAAGAAGTATTTTCCTTCATGGTAGCCGCTATAGAGGCGCCCAGACTCGCCCAACACCGAGTCCGGTTCTATAACCGACGTTCCGCTGGACTCGCGACCGAGGATCTCGTTAATCAGGTCGTTTGCTCTGGCCGCGAAGTTTGGATCTCGTTCGGCCGCCATGGCAGTTGATATCTCCGAGTACTGAGCATGACCCTGGTTGAGAGAGGCTGGGCCAGCTACGGGCACATTCTCGAAGGACAGATGCGCGGGGGGCTGGTACGACTCGAGAAGCTCGGAAGGGAGCGGCACTCGGGGGTACCACGTGGCCTGTGTCGAATCGGGGATCGAGTTCGAATGTTGGCGATCCTGAGGCGGTCGCTCCGAAGCAACATCACCTTCTTCCGATTCGATGGCTACATCCGATGGACTTATCACAGGTGCGTATGTAGGCCATTCGCCTTCGGGTGGCGGGTACTGGGACATAATTTCGAGTGTGGAACTGATGGATAGACATAAACTGGTGCAGTGCACAACCAGCGGTGGCTTAAATGTAATTTAAAGACACTGGAGTAACAGACGTTGTGACGGGGAGGGGCCCTGCATCCTGACCCTTTGCAACCATTCTCGCTTTGCGTGCAGCCGCTCTTTACTGGATATGGCTGATTTACCATGCTGTTGGAACATATATGCATGACACATCTGCATAGTCACATATTGCGCCACTGTTTTCTGGGATGTTGGTTGCATTGATAAGCGATTCAAATCACAGTAACTTCCACGGCATGCAGTTGGTTCACATATCATATGACATTTTGATCTGAGGACGCCTTGGTTGTTCCAAGGATCTCCAAAACCAACATGGTCAATCTTACGAAAAAGCGAGGGACTCTCATAATTCCTGATTTTGTAAACGGATGCATTGCTCTATCCATGCCTTGGCGTGTTTGCCTTATTTAACACCAATCTTCCCCTAACATATATGTACATCTCGATCTTTGCCCCCACCTAAACTCACTTGGGCGCGTCATTCATGGGCGTGTCAATGTCGGCATGTGACCCCTCGTGTGCCACCATAATTCCCTCCAGTTTACGGCGCAATTCCTCAATTTCCATGTCGTCTTGCTGGCTTGTGAGGTCATTCGTCAAGACCTCGTCATCATTTCCAGTGAACAGCCAGTTAAGACTCTTCTGGCCTTCTTCCTTGATAGCTAAGAGTTCATGTGCCTCCCGCAGCTTACGAAGCTTCTCGTTAGACTCGCTTCCCTCAATGACAGTTTCCTGTAAACTGTCGAACTTTGCTCGCGGAGTGTCAAGCGCGCCGGAGAGAATCGAGCGCTGTGGATCGCGAAGCACATTGTCCTCCTTCCTTCGCTCCAGGTTCTTGATCGGGACATCTTTGTGCGCCTCAAGGTACTTGATAACAGCTTGTCGCTGATCCCACGAGAGTTGGTCGTATGTAGCATTTGGATCGATCTGCGTAAACAACAGCTTGAGTGCAGTGAGTTCCGAAGCGGACATTTTGCCAACGTGTTGGCATGGGGCCAAAGAAGCTGATGCTATCCGTTGGTTCTTTGGAATGACAAGTTACGGCAAGATGATCATCGAGGGCATCGATGACTGATTTGTTCAATGACTTGGAATTGATCTATAGCAGGACTGGGCGAGTGCCTGCTTGCGTTGCGTTGACGGACTGAGATGTAAAGCTGTTGTATTTGGGTTGGCTCACTACGATACTGGAAACCAGCTACTTCTATAAATTATATCCACCTGAAACTACCACGACTGTTGAGAATCGCTCCTGCCGTCAAGCTGACTTGATGACTGCAAAGCATTTCTAAATAGAGAAATATGCTAAATTCTCCGGCTACAGGAGCGAGCTGCTCCTCATGCAGGTTCTGATGAGATTTCTCTTCCGTCAGCACACCACAGGATAGCTCTGTCACCTTGGGCTTCAAGATCTTTTGATTCATCTGTAACTCTCTCGTTCTACAGCAAAACCGGTCTGCTGCAATACTATAATGCACTCTTGCTAATAGCTCGTAACAAATATGTCAGGCTGGCATTGTAATATTGCCTGTACGAGCTCATGTGAACGTAAGAGTCTCCAAGAATTTGTCCAAGAACTCCACGGGTCTCCCATTCTCTTAGGCATAGAGCTCTGAGGGTGTCTCACCCATCAAAGAAAAGCTTCTGATCATGTCTGTTGAGGCTTTGACCTGGAATGGCTAGGAATATCTCAGACATGGTAACAAAATAAAGAGGCCCTTAACTAAGGAGTCGTGAGAGAGCAGGGGGCAGGGAAAATGATTTGCTTGCATTAAAGAAGACAGAGAGATGACAACAGAAAGGAATCAGGGGGCACACGCCAAGACGCAAAGCGTATTCGAACTTGCAACCGACAAAAATATCAATGAATTGGCTCCTGATCATGCCATAGGACCAGCATGTGATCAGGAGCCAATTCATATTGATCCTGACCGTTGGCCTGGTACATTAACCATCCGAATATGTGGCTCACATACTACAGCTCTTTACAATCGAAACAGACTTCCAACTATTCAAGTAATCTTCCTTGACGATCTTGTGCACACATCTTGAGCCTACTGATTTTGTCACCCAAAATGTTCTTCTGTGATCATTTCCAGTCAGCAGCCACGCCAAATCTGGCCTGATTTCACCCATTACATCCAACAGACGGCTAGAAGTGAGATGACCTTTACAGTAATTACCTACGAAACCCTTGTTGCATATAACCTGTTCGTTTGATGGAGATTAGGGACGAGATTTCTTGGAAAGTTGATAGACTATTCAAGACAGACTAGCTTATGCAGTTGGCCTTGTCATTGTGGGTGGACCATATGTGAAGCAACAACAATATATACAGCTCTGTTGCTATGTACGACGTATGCTACACGTCCCTCTCCGTCCTGACCCAATTGCCGACACTGGGCACCTGCCCATTTTGTTCATGGTATCGCGTACAAGGCCCTCCTAAGAATGAAGATGGGAGGCTGACACAAAAAGACTCCAATCCACCCTCGTTCGTGCCATGCCAGAAATACAGTCATCGACTCATTGGTCTCTAAACAAGAAGAAAAGAAGAAGAATTCGAAAGCCGGATCTAAGTGTCCGTGGTATATCTTGTTTCAGCCCCAACCTAGTCCCCGTAGTATCCATTGAGGCCCCCGGTACGCCAGTTCACTTGCATGGAATGAGGACTCAAGTGAAAGAAAAAGAAATGGAGAAATGACGAAAGTGAGTGTCCAGCTCCGCTGTTAGTGAACCTATGACTGATGGCTCATGTAGGAGCATCAAGTGCGACGTCGCATATGATAACAATTGTTAAACGGTACCCCGGAGACGCTGCTTTCGAGCGAGCCAGTCACCCAGCATATTGTCCAGTTGCTGTGCGGCCTGTTAGCTTATCTCCTGCAGTCAAAGGTCACGGCCAACTTACCGAGGTGATCTCTGCCAGTTTGGCATTCTGCTCTTTGAATAGTGTACCAACGACAGGGTGATCTGGGCCAGCAGGCGGTACATCGGTTTTGTCGTAAACGACTGTAAGAAGATCCCGAATTTCGGAGCTAGAGTCAAAGAAGGCCCGCAGGTTTGAATCGTTCCATGTTGCAGTACCCGCAGCTGATGTCGACGTCATAGAATCCTGGTTCTGGTGGCCACGGCCCTCTACTAGTTCGGGCGACGGCGACGATGATATTGGTGATGATCGGTCTTCCTGGCTTGAAGTGTCGCCCATGAGAGCAGGAGGATTGGACGACGTGACTGGCGATACTTGAACAGGCGATTCTGACAGTCTCTCCGAGGGCTGTAGCGACGGTCCAGTTTGAGTGGGTTGTTGAGGAGCAGGTGGTTGCGTGCCTAGGTAGCTGTCTGGGTACGACCCTGGCAATGTAGGTCGTAGCTGCTGCTCTTCAGTCGGTTGTCTCTGAACGGCCTCAGGGGTAGGCGCCGCTCTAGTTGGTTCCGGAGCAGCAACAGGTTCAGCCTCGTCCGAGGAGTCGAAGTCATCCAGCTCGACCCTAGATTTTGCTTTGCTGACCTTGGGTGGCTTGCCTTCGGTGGGGTGTAGTATCTTGGACATCTTGGATTTTTCGTCCTTGGGTGGTGACCTGTCCAAGGCTTCCAGTGGCTCCGACTCCACCATTCTAAGGGAAACCGGAGGACCGTTTGGTGCGTCATTGGTCTTTCCGGACTGTGCCAAAGACTGGACAGCCTCCAGAGCAGATAACTGCGTGTCTTTCGCATTGCTGGTCTTCCTCGTGGGAGAACGTTCGCCCCTCGGCTGCTGCTTCTGGAGCTTGCTCGTGTTCCTTTGAGGTCCTGCGGCCTTATCCGGTGACGAGTCGACCTCAGTTGGCTTGGAGTCTTCCTCGGGTCCCTCGATACTTGCATCCAAGGATCGCTTGCCAAAGGAGTCATCGTCATCATCAGTCTTTTTCTTCTTGTCCTTGCGTGAAAATAAACTCCGAATGGCGCTCGGCTTCTTCTCCTTTTCCTTCTTGTCTTTCTCCTTCTTCTTTTGCTTATCTGAAACCAGTTCTTTTTCCAAACGATCGAAGCTGGGGCGTTGCCGCAAACCCTGGGAGTCAAGGGAATTAGAATCTCGCGTGTCATCATCCCGCAAAAGATTTGGCGTAAGGGTGATCTTCTTGGTTTCGACCGTCTCGTCCTTGAAGAAAGAGTCTGTGTTTCTGACCGTTCCATTTTTCGTGGTCCTGCTCCTGGTCTCCGATCGGCCATCGAATATCTCGTCGCTAGGCCTATTCTCGGAGCCGTTCACACCAATCTCCTCCTTTTCTTCGCCCGTAGCGGGATCAATCCTGACTTGCTTTTGCGAGCGAGGCTTTAAGGGCTCCACTTTAGCAGACTCATCTTCTACAGCCTCTTCGATAACCGCTTGCTGGGCTTGCTGTTGTCCCTGCTGTTGCTGCTGCTGCGTTGCTTGTTGCTGACCTAGTGAATCACCCTCGGCATCATCCTCCTCCTCAGTAGAGTAATCGTTATCAGATGCTTCAACATAAGTAGGTGCTGTGAATGTGACTGTCTTCTTTCTCCGACGCATTGCCGTCTTGAGTGTACTTTTGCTCTTTTCTGCCGTGTCCCCTAGCATTGTTTGCGAGAGATCGATGTTCCTATGCTTGTTGAGACGAGCTAGCCTCTCAGTCGGAGTCTCGATATGCTCTGCCGGTAGATACCCTGAGTTTTGAGTTAATTTTCGGCCCAAGACCTATGATCTCGAATAAGCACCTACCAATACTGCTGTCTTTTACAACCCTGACAAGCCACCAGTAGCTATTGCTGTCGTCGAGAAGTACCATGGTATCTCCCTTCGTGGCATTCGCTTGGCCTTCAACGGTCGCGACGAATGTGTGGAGAGCGTAGACGAACTCGAAGTCGATGTCCTCTAAATCTTGTAAGCACTCGCCACCCCAACCAGAATCAACAAAGTTGGAATCATCTTTTAAAGGAAAGTCATCGTCGTCATCATCTGAAGCGTCGTAGGGTATGAGAAAATCGTATGGCGAAATGGGCTCGTTGGGTTCGTTCAATTCGTCCAGAATGGCCTCAATTGTTCCGGTGCTCGACGAGGACACCGATGTGGCATCGTCATTGCAGGCGGCTATGCGAAGGTTCTCGTGTTCGTATTCTTGCCGTTCCGTGTAGGTTTCTTGGGCTCTTCCTAGACTCGTCTGAGGCCCTTCTGAATCATCGGTCTCCTAGTTCGATGGTTCATCGTCGGGCTGGCGATCGCCAAAAACGTCGTCGCTACTTTCGTCTCGGTTCGGTCCAGGATACTCACCAGCGAGATGATGACACGAAGCTATTACTGGAGCAGAAGCCTTGCTTGACTGCTTGTTGGGAAGACGTAAAGGGAGGGGCAGGTATTCCGGCCGTTCGAGGTACGGCGAGGATGATCTCGGTTCGCTAGACACCGGAGAACGTATGGGCGAAGGTTGATTGCGTAGAGAATCGACGCGTGCTGGCCAGGGAACAGGCAGCTTGGGGGTGTCCTCACCATCTTCAATCGAAGGAGAGCTCGAGATCTTGTCCATCATGTCATCGTCCAAGTCGTCATCGTCGTCCATATCGCCATCGTCCGAAACAGTGGTTCCTCCATTCTGGGCGATTGCCAGGGCGTCCTGCTGCTGCATTTTACCGTCGTCGACGTACTGTTGGATGTCGCCGATGTCACCATTCGTCCATGAGACCCTCCTGTCCTCCTTGGTCTCTGCGGCTACTTCGCGAAGGGTCTCAGCTTGGTGCGATCCTAGTGACTGGCCATTGACAATCTGGTTGCCTGTGGAGGATTTATGGTCTTTCGCCGAAGGAGTGTCGTGATCTTGCAGATCGATGGAGTCTATGTAAGAGAGATGCGTGAGCTAGTGGTCATGAGGAGGACAAGTGCAAATGGCAATACGGAACAGGTGGCGTGAGGATGAAGTTGGGCCAGGGATCAATCCTCCATTGCCCGCTCCCAAGAATGCGGTGCAGGGGTCGAAGCGATCAACGTATCAAGACGTACCGGCGCGGATGATATGCGGTCTCGTCATCTTGGGCCGCTTTTCCAGTACCAAAATCGTATCATCAATGTGTAGTGATCGGGGTTTCCCAAGATTGAAATAAACGCGGTGGGTCGGGCTGGAGCGGTAGGGCGGACGATTGCTGTACAGCGAGGCGATGCCTTGGTCTCCTGCTCCCCTCACTGTTGCTGTCGCTTTGCTCCCTGTCCTTTCTGCCAGTCCTGGGCAATCGATCTCCCGGCACTTGCTCAGTCGACGGGGATTTGTTACTGTGACGGTGATGACGGATTGCGCTGCGGTGTTTGGCCGGTTTGGACGTGCCGGGTGTCGCAAAGGGGCTGGGCGCTGCTTCAGTGCCGGAATTCCCACTTTTGGGGCCTTTCGATGACAGATGTTTTTAGCAGGAATTGAGGCTGACGGGTGGCCCTGCGTTGCGCTATGGCTGAAGAGGAGAATGAATATGAATGCGTGGTATAATAAGTGAACGAATGACCCGAATGGTAAACAAACAAAACCCGGACTGCGCCGACTACGTGATGCTAGTTACGCAACTGAAGGAACAAGAAGCATGTCTTGACGGGTAGCCTTTAGGTGGCAGACGACAAAAATTTCCCGTCGCCTTGAGAGTGATCGCCGGCAAACTTGGAGCGAATTTCAATTGACAGACAGGGGGAGGGATCAGAATGGGGACAGCATTTCATCAAAAGGAGTCTCTTGAAACATTGCGGACCAGGATCTCAATTGGCCGGCAAAGGCGAGTGGAGAGAAATCAGCTCCCACCCAGAGCACGGGGCACAACCAGCACCGCCCGACTCGGGCCCTCCACTGATTCCAAGGTGGGAGGAGCTAGAGGACGAACCAGAGGCACCCAGAGGCTAGAGCGCTGGAGACCAGGGGGGCAAGCCACTGAGCAGAGAGACATGGATGCACCATTTTCACCACAGACCATTCCAAGGTTGCGGGAAGCGGCCTGTGCTTCCAAGACACCCAGGTCCGGCTCCAATCCGCGTCTCCTCGCTATCAGAAGCAGTCATGCAGAGGAGTCTGTCGGCCGCGTCGGGCGCCAATTCACGAAACCAGCTTCATGCTCTCGTTGCTGACGCATCCAAAGGCGATTCAGGGCAAGTGTCTCAAGTACTCGAGGGTGGCCCTTACAGCTGCGGGAGGTACCCTATCTCAAAAACGGCCAGCCAACTCGCAGATCTCGGGGGACCAAGCGATGCACGAGTCAAGCAGCTGGCAGCTCCCAGCTCCTTACCACTGCCATATTGCTGTATGTAAGCGCACCTTTGCACTAGCTACTGAACTGGCTCGGTGCTCTATCTGGATAGCCTTGGAAACCCCCTTGCTTTGAACGCCGCTGGAGCTGACAAGGACTGCCGGTGCATAAAGACGTAATCACACCAACATCCCGGCCCGCCGTTTTCCTTGGCTGATCGCCCCATCACCGAAGGGTCTTCCTTTGCGAAAGGTAAAAAAAAGAGATGAAGAAAGTCTGTGAGCATCTAGACCGAGTCGGATGATGATAGTTTACAATCAGGCTTAGTCGCACTCTGAGGATTCCTATTCTCTTCTTGCTGCCAGACTCTCTAACTTTCGGTTATCGCGAGACCCCTCCGCAGTCATGGGCCAGCCACGGGTTTCATAGCTGCGGAACTTGCCTTTTCCCGTTCTAGGCGATTGCCAGGGGTTTTGTGGCTTTCCGCGATTGTTCCTGCGCTAGCAGCTAGCCGTCCGATTTCTGGGGAAGCCGGAGTGGCGCCCATGCTGTTCTCCATCCGGTACAGTAGATTCGAACTTGGTGCCTATAGAAAGGACTCAATTATCAGCCTTGATCGCAAGAGCGAAAGGTATGATAATTGGACTCTCTACATAGTTCGTTACGTTTTCACTTTTTTCGATGAAAGGGTTGACATACTGAAGGGGACAGGGAGGGATGCCCGCATGACAGTGGATATGTGGCTGAAGTGGGTCTGTGGCTTATGATTCAAGTTGCGGTGGCTTGTGTCTATAGGTACGCAGGCAAGCAAGCAAGTAAGAATCGGACCGTACCTATCGTACCAGCTTATAATCATCGTTGAGCTTCGTGATCAGTTCTTCATGTTGGTTCGTGCGCCATAGGCAGGGGCTTACCAGGCCGCAATTTTATGGTTCCTGGTTCCTGGTTCAGTATAGTGTTGCTTTCACTTGGCGCGACTCAAATCATTAACTACAACCTTTCGTCATAACTAAACTAACACACTAGGCTTGCGAGAAATTCGTACTGGATGATTTGGAGTGAAGCTGGATAGCCCACGTCGAGACGGTCTAGTAGGTGGTGGGCTTAACCATTCGGTAGCGCTTTCTTCATAGTAGGAAATGATGTATCTACGAACGGCTCTGGTTCATCCTTGCTTTCCAATAATTGGACAATCCTCTTGCGTAGCTTTCGTGGACCGTAGGCAATCAATCGCCTTTTGAAGATGATGCTGCTGCTGATGACCAACGTTATTCTTCATTCAAAGAAGGGATGGCCTGCACCACGCGGCGACATCGTTGATAGTCTTTGCCTATGTATCGGCAACTGCGGCTAGAATTCTATTTGGGGATCTGTTCAAAAAGAGAGACATCCTTCCCATGATAGAAGATATTGTTAAGATGTGCAGGTCCATTCCGAACCATATAAGGCCGAGTTTATATTCAATAGTAGATGCCGCCAGCAACTTCTTCATGAGATTTAGAATACCTAGAGTTAATAGCCGGCCCATCTTGAGACAGTAAGAAACCACGATGGGACTCCGAGGCTAGATCTACCTTAAGACGGTCGCCCAGATCCTGGCTTGGTCTTTTGTTCACATCCACCTTCGTTCCCATCGCTTCTCCAATCCCTATGGTCACTCTGACTAGCTTGCTAGCAGTCCGATGGAGTGTTGGGAAGTCCTTCGTAGTGGGGATGTGTTTTGAGTAGTTGACGGTAGAGGGTAGTGGCGCGAGAGAATTAGAGCAAAATTAAGAAATGGATCCAACCTCTTGATTGGAAGCATTATCGTCACAGAACTAACAGATGTGCTGGTGTTTGGCGCCGGCTGGTCACTAGGGTAATTCGACAACACGAAAAGTGATTTATGGAATACTTTCGTGCCAGTAATACCATTTGCAGCACTCGTTGGAGGCCTAACATTGGCTGGCGGCAATGATATATGTCGTGTTGGGTTCGCGAGTCAACATGTTCCCACGCAGCAGCAGAATCGGGCTGAGCGTCGACACGCGGCAGGAGCTGACTGGCGTCAGGGGTACATCTCCCATTTGCGAGGCATTTTATGAAGTTGACGTTATTGTTATGTAGAAGTCAGTTCGTGAGATGACCTATACTTGCAGCTGTAGATGCGGAGGAGACATGTACAGCACCGATATCCAACCTGCCTCCACGATCGTGCAAGTCCATTAGGAACGACAATTTACCACTCAATACGGCTCTGACGCACGCTTTCTTCAACGATTCAGAGAGGGTGTGTGGGCCAGTCTGCCACGACCAAGGTAAGTGATGTGTTATTTTTGTCGAGTACCGTGGTTGTTCTTGTCCGCCCCACGACAAGTTATCTTCTACGTATTGAGGACATTGTACAAGCCTAAACGTACTTAGCCCCGTACGGCACTAATCCCGCTTCTACTCTATTGGCTGTGAGTCGGCAGTGCAGGTGCATTTCGAACCTTCGCAAATCGCACGTGATGTAGCCGATGACACTTGTGTAAATCGGAAGCACTGTACGAGCGCACACGTCTGATTATTACAGCATGACCTAGACTATGGTGCAGCTTCAGTCTCGAGCTCAGCGCTCCCTATCTATGCTGGTGGCTTGGAGTGCTGACATCATGGATTTCGATTTGAGCTAGTGCGCATACCTAAAACTAGGTGGTTGGCCTCAGTAAGAACGTTGTCTGACCACGAGCTTATGTCTGTTGACAGGCGATGCAGTGTGAGCTTTCTTGACGATGGGCAAACCGAGGGTAGTATACTGGTTCCGGACCGACCTCCGGTTGCATGACTCGCCTGCACTCAAAGCTGCGCTTGACCTAGATCCAGAGGTCCTGTGGCCTATTTTCACGTGGGATCCGCACTATGTGTATAGAGCAAAGGTAGGAGTGAATAGATGGCAGTATTTGTAAGTCATACTCCCAGTATTGTATGTTCAGATCACTAAAAAGGTAAACAGGCTAGACTGTCAAAATGACCTATCCGAGTCCATCACCAGAACCAATCCCAAATCCAAGCTCTTTGTTCTGCGCGAGGCACCTCAAACTGTATTGCCCAAGATATTTAAAGCCTGGAAGGTGACTCATCTGGTCTTTGAGAAGGATACGGACTCGTATGCGCGGGAACGAGATAAGGTCGTTACCGAGTCTGCAGCAAAGGCCGGCGTCGAAGTCATCAGTCCATACGGTAGGACACTTTGGGATTCCGATGAGGTGGTCAAGCAAAATGTCAGGAAGCCAACCATGTCCATCACCCAGCTACAGGCCGCGGGCAAGAAGATTGGGCAAATACCTAGGCCAATTCCAGCACCGAAGAGTCTGCCGAATCCGGGAGAAATGCCTGTGAATTTTGATCAAAACCCACCGGACTCTAAGCTCGACATCAGCGCATCATTGCGTGTTGGCGAAGACAAGGCATACGACAGTATAGCCGGACCGAAGGGTGATTTCGCTATCGAGACTCTCGAAGAACTCGGCTTCCCTGCTGCGACCACGCCTCATCGCGGTGGAGAGACTCGGGCGCTCAAAACACTTGAGCACATCATTGCCGACGTAAACTACGCCGCCACTTTTCAAAAGCCGAAAACGAACCCGGCAGACTTCAGGCCGCAAGCAACAACTCTTCTGTCCCCACATATGCACTTTGGATCACTCTCAGTCCGGCTTTTCTACTGGCGCGTCCAAGATCTCGTGGAGAAGTACAAGGGTGCTTCGACGCCCCCAGAAAGCTTGACAGGACAGCTTCTTTTCCGCGACATGTACTTTGCAGCACAAGCTGCTATTGGCTCGCCGTTCACGCAAACGATAAACAATCCCCATGTGCGATTCGTTCCTTGGCATCTCCCATCCAAGGTAGAGGAGGGCACAGAGACGGGCACCAATGCGATTAGCGGCGAGTATCACGTTGACTCGCGACAAGCCGAGCACTGGTTCCAGCGGTATAAAATCGGCGTCACAGGATTTCCCTGGATCGATGCGCTCATGCGTCAGCTTCGTCAGGAGGGTTGGATCCACCATCTCGGTCGGCACTCGGTGGCCTGTTTTCTGACAAGGGGCGGATGCTATATCCACTGGGAACGCGGCGCGGATGTGTTCGAGGAGCTACTTATCGATCATGAACCCGCCTGCAATGCCGGCAATTGGCAGTGGCTGAGCTGCACGGCGTTCTTCTCGCAGTATTACCGGTGTTACAGTCCTATTGCTTTCGGCCAAAAATGGGACAAGGAGGGGAAATTAATCAGAGAATACGTCCCAGAGCTAAAGAACCTCGATTCGAAGTACATCTACGAACCGTGGAAAGCGCCGAGGGCCGCACTCGACAAAGCTGGGGTCAAAATTGAGGGAGATGGATTAGGAGACCGCAGACCGGGAACATACCCTGGCCCAATGTTTGATTTTGGTGAAAGAAGAGGCGTCTGTATCGCGGCGTTGAAGACGGCCTACGCCATTGGTCTGCATGGCGATGACGAGAAGGTCAAGAACGGCGAATGGAGGAAGCTTTTCGAGGACGCGGGTGAGACAGAGATGGAGGCTCTCAAGTTCGAGGGCAGTGACCACGATGATGATGGCGAGTATGCCGATGATGCGGGACATCAACCGCAGAAGAGGAAGTCTGTCAAACAAGGACCAATGGACAAGCATGTTAAGAAACAGAAGAGAGGTGTAGACTACTAATCCACTATTTCAAAGACGGAAGTCATGAATTATTCGGCTACAAATTACGTGTTCTGGTTGATAATTTCTGCTTCATGACCTAGCCATCAGATTGGATGGTAGCTGTGTTAGAAGGAATTAAGAACCATTATTTGAGAAGGAAGATGATCTCCATCAGTTACGGGCCGGTTGCGAATTGGCCCTTCGACTTAGTGGATAGTGGATAGTGGATAGTGTATTTCATTATTCTATTAATATCTGCATGGGAATGCGCGGGCCCTGGCTCGTTTGGGGTCATTCCTAGGCTCGCCGAGGAAACAATCCACAGCCTTATCGATATCCATTTCTCGAATTACGTCGTAGAGCTCAAGATCGAAGCGCTGGAATACCTTGGCCAGGCCTATATACATCTCTGCCCAAGCAAGACTTGCATGCCAGCTGTTAACCGATTTCCTTCGTTTGTTTATTATATGTGGAGTTAGACTAGATCTTTAGAATACCGTAAGCTTCATTTCAGCGAACTCGAGTTCTTTATGAAGACCTCTGAGCTGGATCAACAACGACGTCTCGAGACCGATTTGCCCACGGTGGATGAGTACGTATCATGCCGCATGGGGATACTTTCTTGCAATGTTACATCCTTTTTCAACGAGTAAACCCTCAGAAATGTATCGCAGAGGATAGAGATAAGCTTACAGGCGTATAGATTCTCCCTCGGAGTCAATATACCAATACATATACTTACTAGTTCCGACACGCGAAAGTTGTGGGACACGACCAGCATTATAATTTGGACGTGATTCCCATTTCAAGATATTTTCATATCTGCCGCCTTGGTTCCTAACCGCTGATAAGCCGTTCATACACTGCCAATGATCTGCTCTCACTGAAGAAGGAAGTGGTAAATCTACAATAACTCGCAGAAGGAATAAGAGTAGCTCGCGTGACTGACACGACGTGCAAATTAGGCACAACAAACGGTGGACAGCCTAGTGTCATTGTTCTTTCGTCAATGCGGCGATTTGGACAGATCGGCACAGGAAACCATCAACCTCATTGAAGCTAATGTGACAGAGTTTGATATGGCCGCGCAGAGGCTGCTTGACAGGTGGCACTCAGACGACATCGACGGCTCGCTTAGGGCATACATCAATGCGTGCAGGTATGATTGTACTGGAAATCTGTATTGGAGTTTACGTACTGGACGCTATGACGTCCGCTAGGAGGACATATCGAAGGGCATTACGATTCGTATGGCGTCAAGGGCCTAACCTAGGGCTCTTCTACTGCGCACCACCTGGATACTTCGGGGCGATGCAGATCAGCGGGCCGGGCCTCAGGGTTCTCAACCTTTCTAAAGCGTTGTTCGTGCGAAGACAACATAGAGGAGATTAGAGATAGGAACTTAGCTACAATATAGCCGTACATAGTTGGCATGTGGGAGGACGAGATTGTCGCGCCTTCATCCGTTCTGACTACCTTTTCTTCTTATTGGACGCCTCTATCTCCCATTTTAAGGCATTAGTCAATCCAATGGTAATGCTTTGCTAAATGGTCTATGTTTCGCACAAGAGACAATCTGCGCATGTGTTTTAAACCGACGCACGCATCAAATTATCACTATGCAGTGACGGGTTTCTTTGGGCGGGCCATGGTCAAGTGCTGGGGTGACACATTCTGTTCTATCCGCCTAACCTTATATCGCACCTATGTATAGTGATTGCGAGCTAGTGTGAGACTCTACATATCCAAAAGACCAATAGCTGGCCGATTAAATGTAGCTAGCCCGTTGACTGAAACACAAAATTCCAGAACGCGCTCGTAGAAGCTTTTGAAACATGTGTGGGCGCGGCTTTCGCCCGACTCGCTCGATGTCTCTGAAGTTTTTGAAACAGTTTGCAGTTAGCGAACCCGATGATTACACCTCTGAGATTTTTTGAGCATCGGATGTGCTCAAGGAAGTAGGGTAAATGCTTCCCAGCCATGGACCATACTCTCAAGAGTTTTATGAGGTAGCGACCGGCACCACATGTGCTTCATGTTTCAGCTCAGAACTCTTGTACATCAAATTTCGGGTTGAAAATATGAAAGGAGTTGAAATGTCAATCACTCAGACATCTGGCAATCCAAAATCATAAATTTGTGATTCTAACGCCGTATAGAGTGAAAAAGCATTAATTTGGAGTCTATATACTACACACATGTTACAACACAAATAAAACATATTCATAAAACGTCCCTGTTGTTCTTACTCTTCTTCTTAACCAAGAATTTGGCATTCGGGCTTACTATTCCTCGGGTGGTTGGTCGATGGTTGCATCCTCCGGTTTGTGAAGTTGCCTGTCAACGTTCCGAGCCCTCTTCGTAGTAGTGGTGCTAGTGGTCTTCGCAGAAGTAGTGCTCGTGGTCTTTGAAGAGGTGGTGCTGGTGATTTTCGCAGAAGTAGTGCTCGTGGTCTTTGACGAAGTGGTGCTAGTAGTGCTCGTGGTTTTTGCAGAGGTGGTGCTAGTACTGCTCGTGGTTTTCGCAGAAGAGGTGCTAGTAGTGCTCGTGGTTGTTGCAGAAGTAGTGCTAGTAGTGTTCGTAAAACTAGCCATCTTCGTAGAAGCACTGCTGGTACTGTTCGTAAAGCTAGTAATGTTCGTAGAAGCAGTGCTAGTAGTGTTGGTAGAAGCAGTGCTAGTAGTGTTGGTAGAAGCAGTGCCAGTGGTTCTCGTAGAAGCAGTGCTAGTGGTGTTCGCAGGGGCAGTACCGGTGGTGTTCGTAGAGACGGTGCTAATGGTGTTCGCAGAAGCAATGCTCGTGTTGTTCGTAGAGGCAGTGTTCGTGGTATTCGCAAAAGCTGCGCTAGTGGTGTTTACAAAAGCTGCGCTGGTGGTGTTCGCAGAAGCAATACTGGCGGTGATCGCAGAAGCAATACTAGTAGTATTCGCAAAAACAGAACTAGTAGCGTTCGAAAAAGCAGCATTAATAGTATTCGCAAAAGCAGCACTAGTAGTATTTGCAAAGGCAGAACTAGTAGTATTTGCAAAGGCAGCACTAGTAGTATTTGCAAAGGCAGCACTAGTCGTATTCGCAAAAGTAGTGCTAGTGGTGTTTGCAGAGGCAGTACTAGTGCTGTTGGCTTGAGTAGTGTTGGTCGAAATCCCATAGTATGCGCAGTTGAGGCTCAAAGTCGGGGTGCCAGAGCTGAAAGATTCCAAGACGAGGGCATACAGGGCGCTCAGCTTGATGGCGCTGTTCTGCGAAGTATACGCCGACAGCGGGATGGCGAGGAGCACGGAGCTGCCCGTCATAGTACCGTAGGCTGTGCTCGCAACGGAGGCTGATTGGATCTTGCTCGCGTCTGCGCAGGCATTGCTGCTAGTTTGTAACTTCACGTTGAATGAGGCACCGGCGGTGGCGGTGAGGTTGATGTAGAGGGTGTCGTACGAGGAGATGTCCATGCAGTTCATGAGTGAGTACCAGTAGGAGCCGCTCGCCGCCGGCTTCAAAACCAGCGCACCATTTGCAACTGCAGGGGTAACACTCATGGTGCCGTCATCGCTTTGCACGCCGCCTGGAGCATTTTTATTCGCGGAGCCAGAGGAGCAGTAGTTGAGCCATGCGTTACTGGGACAGTTGGCACAGGTAGCCGAGCTGTCGACAGTGGTAGTGAAACCGGCCAGACTGACGCAGCCAACACGTACAACGACGCCAGAGGGGCTGAAGCCACTGACGGCGATACTGTTCAGTCTGCCACTGTTGACACCCGAGAATGCAGTGAAGGGGATCTGGGCGAGTTGGTATTGAGAACTCGTACTGTTGCCAGTGAAGGTGACGTAGGTTGTGATGTCGACCGTTGACGCGGAGGAGACAGTCGTGCAGGCGGCGTCGGTCATCCAGCGGAGAGCTACTTGGAAAGTGGTGTTTGCAGGAGCTGCGACGGAGAGCTGGATACCCGTCGCGTTGGTGGCGTTATAGCAGCCATTAGCACCAAATACGGAGTACCAGTAGGAACCCGAGTTGGTACCAAGGGAAAGGCCAAAGTCGCTGGCGACGGAGTAAGAAGTGAGGGACCCTTCGTCGGTGACATCACCGCCCAGCAGGTTAGTCCGCGGGAGTGTCGATATGAATGTGCAGGTATCGACGATCGTATCCGAGCAAAGATCGCAGCCCGGGACACTGTTAGCCCCAATGAAGACCAGAGAGTGAATGCGATAGACGGCGCCGGGAGTGTTGAAGTTGGTCATGATGAAGGACTGAAGATACTGCGCGTTGAATGGGGATGGGAAGCGGGAGAAGGGGATAGTGAGCTGTGTCGGCGCTGTGTTGAAGGTGATGGAGATAAAGTCACTTCGTGAGTTCAACTTGCAACCCGTGCCGCCGTGTCTGAATCCAACGTCGGCGGTGGCACCCTGTGGGCCGGACACAGTGAGGATGATTCCTGTGTTGGTGGGATCAATAGTCGCGCAGGCAGTCGTGTTGAATAGCGAGTAAAAGTACGACGTGGAGTCTTGGGCGACAAGATTGATATACCCATTAGTGGTCTGGTTGTAGTACTGCATGGTGTTGTCGTCCGAGAATGGGGCACCTAGGGCATTGGTCTGTGTTTTGAACTCTATCGGGTTACAGAAATCCAGCACAACGTAGCCGGTGGCCGACTGGCAGCGATCCGCAGCATCAGTCACGTTGGCTCCGCCCAGGAGGGAGATCCATCTCACGGTAAATGTGTTGGTGGCAGCGGAACCACCGTTGGGCGTGAAGTTGCTCAGCGTGATGAGACTGACAGTATCGGAATTGAGCCCAGCGAACGACGAGAGCGGAATTGTGACGTTCACAAAGCTGGAGGAGCTGAGAGTGGCGACGGTACCTGTGTTGACCGTGGAATTGCTATTTCCCGAGCCAGAGGTCACGATCACGTCGAACGAGCCCCCAGAGGGGCCGCGCACACTGAGAGAGATGGAGTCGTAACCCGTGGCATTCAGCGTGTCTCCGTTCACCGCAGTGGTCGTGTAGAAGTACGAGCTCGCGCTTGATGGGACCAGCTGCATTTTCCCCAGTTCTGCGAGCTTGGCGGAAGCCATGGAGTTATCATGGTCGGTTTTGCCGAAAATGTTGTTGATGCCGGTAACCCATCGATCCACGTTCTGGAAAGATTCGATGGCGAGCCCGTCCGTGAAGTCATCTCCCGGCGCGGTGGAACATCGCTTCTGGAGCTTGATATTGTCGATATAGATTGGGGTGCTAGCGGGTGAAATGTTCACGATTTTGATGCCTCGAACATGGAGAAAATCCTGTCCGGCGAAATCAGTCAACCGGATCTGTACCGTATTGTTTGTCCCGTCGAGGTCGGCGTAATCACTGGCATCCAAGTAAGTTACACTTCCCTGCTCTGTGTTACATCCGGAGTCATATGAGACCAGCTGAACTAGGAAGCTGCTTCCAGCCGGGGCGACCATGTCGAAGAACAGGTGCGTGTAGACTGAGGCATCAAAACAGAAGCGTGAGATTTCGGTATAGTAGTTGTTGACTCCGGAATTATCACTCGCACTGAGCTGGAGCCTGCCGTCCACGATGTTCGACGTCAGACCGGACATGGTAGTCTCTAAAAGGAGGACGTTAATGCCTTTGTTGTAAAAGTAAGGCTCCAGGAAGTCGTCAATTGCGGCGTCCCACGCCACGCATTCCGTAGCGGGCTGGACGGTAAAATCTGGACAGGTGGACGCTGTGGATGTGTTCGTACTGACGGAGAAAGTAAGCGTGTATGTACCCGGCGCCGTGTTGCGCAGAACGATGGCGTTGGTCAATGTATCGTACGAGGGCTGTTGGCAGACCGAGAGAGACCCTGTCGTCGATTTAAAGGCATAGCTTTTTGGTACGTTCAAGGTTAGGCCTTCTGCTGGGCCGTCAAAACGAACCGTCATGCTGACTGATGAGCTGCTAGCCGCAGTAATGTCCACGAACACTCGATCTCGATTGGTCCACCAGTTTGCGATTCCGGTCTGGTTGAAGTAGACCGCGAACGGGCGCACGGCGTCGTGAAGCGCACGCTGGATTTGAATCTTGTCAAATATCGCATCCGAAGGATGGATCAATATGTTGTAGTGACCGCCATAGCGTGCCATCTTCTTGATGGCAATCACTTGGTTCGAGAAGTCGGAGCCAGGAAAGTCTGCGCTACTCATATTTCCATCGCCGTCAGACCATTGAAGCGGAAATTCGAAGTAGGGAAGCTCCTGGAATGCCTCGCGATTGTGTCCGACTTGAAATGGGAGATGAGTAAGATGGGAGTTGCCCGAGCATGAAGACCCGCCAATGAATCCGTTAGCGACGCACAAAGAGGACTGATACTTGTTCCAAGCAAGGTTACCAGGGCGGTAGGTACTGAGGTTGTAGTTCGTGTTGAACACGTCATTCAGAAGATGCCGGATCAGAAACGCGCTCACGCGTATCTCTCCGGAGGCAGAAGCACCAGAGGTCCAGAACGAGAGCCCACTGGTTCCTCCTTTCGTGCAGTTCTCCCCGTTGTTGGGTGTCGAGTCTGAATTGCCTGTCCCGCACTGGTGAATCATGGGCGCATAGCCGGAGGTTGATCCCAGAACGTATTGCTCGGAAAGGGTGCCGTACGGAAACTGGACTGCATTCGGTGAGTGACTGACGGTATGGCTGCCGAAATCTATGTATGGATAGCCGTCAGCTGCCGTTCGGAAGCCAGTGATCTGATTGATATAGGGGACGCCGTATTGGAAATAGGCATTCTCATAGGTATCCGTGATGTATTTGACATGGAGGTTGAGATTTCCCGCGGCGCCCCTATCCTGAGCTGCAGCGGCAATTCCCTGTCCGTGCGGATATGAAATGTACGTGTCGATATCCCACGTTGTGGTGAATGCGAGGCCCATATTGTTGGGGACCGGCCATAAGCTCACAAAGTGGTCGCTGGATGACAAAATATTCTTTACGATCCGAGTTCCAATATCGTAGCCAGGGTAATACATCCCATCATAAGTCTGCGAGTAGCCACCTTTTTCGTTCTGGGCCGAGATGTAAAGGTACCCAAGATCCAAGCCGAAGCTGTACACATACCCGGTTGCCTTCGAAGGCTGATACTTGACAAGCGCAGCGCGCGTAACAGAAGTGTCTGCGCTATCCACAGTGCTTCGAACGAGGTAGTTGGCTAAAGTCTGCGCACCGCTGACGGGTGTGTAACCAACGTTGTAGAGGCCCCTGCTAGTATAGTTCTCGTAGAACGGCATACTGATGTCGTAATAGTCTGTAAAGTTAAAGCCTTTGAGGGCATGTACGGTGGTCTCCGTGTTGTTCAATTGCATGATGGATCTCGTGCCCGTCGCGTTCACCACTGCCGCAGACACACCAGCAAGGGCCAGCAGAGCGTTGGGGACTTGACTCATAAAAATGAGCCTGCCCCCATTTTTCACGAAAGACGTGAGAGTGGCAACATCTGCCGTGCTTGGCGTGTAGGTCACATCAAATGAGGTGTAGACGAGCAGAGTTCTGCACTGGGAAGTAAAATTGAGGCTCTGGGAGACCTTGACCGGTATGCCAATTGACTTCAGGGAGTCGACTAGTGGCAGCCTGCGAAACAGTTAAGCGATGCATTTGCGTTTGTTTTGCACAAGTGGTCCTTACCAATTAGGATCTTGGGTATAATCAGGTAGGAAGATGTTCAAGCCCGAAGCAGGTCCGGCAGCGTGTCTGTAATAAGTGTAAGCTGACGAAATAAGACGTGACTGTGGAGCCAGAGCCGTGCAGATCGTACGAAGGTACACACTCTCTCGAACATGGCGCTCCTTATGGAGAGCATCACACAGGTAAAGTACGTGGGTAATGATGTGTATAATCTGGGGATGTACGGAGAGAAATTCTTTGCAAACATTTCCTTACCTCGATTGACTCGGAATAGTAGCGGGCTTGCTGTCCACTCCTGGATCCGAGCTCGAACCCGCAGGCTGTGTAATCGAGTAAATATCAGGCGATGTGAAGGCCTGGCATGTCCTCAAGAAGGCGAAGGCAAGCAGAAGGAACCGCATCTTTGCTTTCCGTTTCGATTGAATCAATACAACTCAAAAGATTGACGAGCAAGGCAAACGATCGGGAGCCGGGGTGGCAGAACCTTTTCAATACGGGAAGCAACAGCGCCAAGGCGTCTGGGTTCGCTTCTTTGCGTTACCTATACTAATGTAGTACCTGCATATGGCCCCAGCTACGATGTAGCGCAAACCTACCGAGTGTACCACCGCTAAATTGATGGAACTAGGGGTGTTTTTCTTGCCCACGGGACTCACCGAAGCGAATGGAGAGGCCGACGTATGTACAACCATAGCGCCCGCGGGCAGGTCATCCGAAAACTGTGTCAGGGGCATAATTGAGTTGTGTTCCACAACCGCGTCTAGATTCATATAGTCTGATCAAATAGTCGTACCGCCATCGTCATATGATGTGGATACCGTCTTGGGGGGTAAACGGGCAGTGAGTTGCAAGATCAACATAGCATAGATCGAAATATCAGACGAAAGACAAACAGTTTTCAAAAACCAAAATAGGGGTATGTAGTCACCAAAAACACAGGCCCAGGCGCTACTTCCTGTGCAAAAAAAGAAAAGGAAAAAAAAAAGCTGGTTTCTAGCCCGGCTGGATCGATCTCGCTCGTATGCGCCGTTCCTGACTAGGTTACCTAGCTGCAGTAGGCTTGGCTGAGGCTCATTGATGCGCTAGTCCAGGGGGCCATGCGGTGCCAGCATGCGGAGTGTTGCCGCCTGCCGGCGCCAGGAGCTACTGAGTTCACCCTATTCTCGACACATTATTCATATCTCATACGTGCCATACCATCACCCCGTATTTTTCAAAGTAAAATTCGGGTGAATAGCCAGCATCAATGAGTGTCCCTCGATTCCATAGCACCAACCTATCATAAAAACCAGACGTGTGTTTTCTAAAGTCAATGTCTGCGATCACATCGAAATCGGTCATCTCATAACCAAACTAAGAAGAGTTCTATTTTTTCATGTATTTGATCACTCTCGAATTTTACAGTGGTTCTAATTAAGATAAAAAGGTACTGATTATAGGGGTTGGTGTTGCCGGGCTCGTCCCGGCGCAGATTTTTCGAGCCAGCAATATACCTTTGATATTTGAGAGCGAGGAGTCTTTGCCACGGAGTCAGTCAGGGTCGGTCCTGTGTCGCCGGCCTCCTCGATTCTATTTTTCCTCCAGGATTCTGAAAAGGCCCAGATCCTCCACAAACACGGGACCCAGCCCAAAGCAACAACAAGGTGAGCAATGAGAGTCGTCCGACCAAAGATGCGACAGATTATGTCGCAAAAGATAGATGTACACATCAACAAGTAGCTCTGGCATCATACCCGAGTTTGACAACCTGATCACAGCTCATTTTGAAGATGATGCAATTTCGATAAGTCGCTTGCTTGTAGGTGTTAATGGCTCGAGAAGGACAGTCAACCCGCAGTCACTTGATCTCGTCTGCTGCTTGACTCTGATCAAGTCGCAGATCGTAGTGGCCAAGTTATTTCTGGATCATCGAGCAATATGCACAATCCCTAAGGTCCCCAAGACTATGTTGTGCCCGGGTCCTGACGTCAAGGGCGTTGTTGCAATGGGCGAGGCTTGCAGAGACAGTACATGTGTTTCAAGACTGACAATCTAGCCGCCGCTGAGCAATGAATCTGGACAGAAAGCGAGGAAGAAGATCTGCAGCGTCAGGCTGCTTGCACAAAAGTTCTCAGACTTCTCATTGATTACATCAAAACCACATCTTAATAGCAGATCGTCGACACGGTAAAAAGAATTTCACGGAATTTGTGTCATCTGCACACTTCCCACGTGGCCGAGCTACACTGATAGGAAATACAGCACACACTATAGTTTTCTAGATAATTTGCGGCAAATGGAGGCATTTCTTAGAGAATTTTACGACGACCCAGTACCAGAGGCCCTAGCTAATTAGCGCATGTAATCTGTGACATCACCACCATTTTCACTCAGCTTCCTGTTCGCCTTCTTCAAGCACCCACTTCATAATAACACAAGTCAGGATCGAGATCGCAGAAGAGACAGCCATGAGAACATTCGCTATCACAAAACGCGGCCTGTCGTACGGCTCCAGATATTGCCCAACTGGCTGAGCGATGATAGCTCTGGCACAGGCACGCTCTTGGAAGGCCACTGCATACCGCGCCGCGTTGTTCGTCGTTGCCAGCGTAACAATGAAGCCGATGCAGACCATGCCTTGTGGGATGGAATTGTGATAGTCTCGTTCCTCTCTGCGATCACTTGACCACGCCGTCGCAAAGGCTACAAGGTTGGCGACCAGATAGGGAGATGCAGGCAGGAGGAGTGTATTGGTATCGTTTCCGAGCTTCATTCCCTTGACGATAGTGGAGAAGAAGTTGTTAAAACCATACGCGCTGTAGTTGGCAGTCAATATAATTGTCTACATGCAAGCTCAGTACCATTCGTTTTCGCCGTTTTCGCGTGGGAAGAAAACTCACAAAGATCCAGGTGCGAACATCTTTAACCGCCAATTGAAGCCCTCTCCAGACACTAGCACTAGAGTCCTCGCTGGGCTGCGAGACGCGGTCTCTCTCAATTCCGCTCCACGGCAACCTTCTGCTTCTCATCGCTCAAGAGCCGCCGGACGACTCCGGACATTTGGCTAGGAAAGTCTGGAAGCAGAAAAGAAAGAAAAAAACAATAGTGCCGCTGCAAAGCTGTCGGCACCTTCGATGATAAAGAGCCACTTCCAACCTGCCAGCCCATTTACGCCTTCGAGACCGGCAAAAACACCAGCCGCGATGAGGCCAGAAAATGCAGTCACCAAGAGGACACCGGAGTAGAATATGGCGGTATGCAAGGCAAGTTCATTTCGTGGGTACCAGCAGCTGAGCAGGCGCATCAGCTATACCCAGGAAGAAGCGGATGGCAATGAGATGCGAGTAGTTTCCGGCGACGGCAGTACAAGCCGAAATGATCGACCAGAGTGCGACACATGATGGGGGATAGATGGACGGTCAGGTTCGGGTTCGGATCATGTTACTGTAGCTTTGTTAGATGTTTGACTGATAACTACCCGCCTATGAAGACATGGCTGATAGTGACTCTCCTCCTCCCAAGACATGGCCGAAAATTACTTTTCTCCCAAGACATGGCTGAACACATACCTCGGAAGCTGCATGATCATATATCCAACATTTAAGATAGACATAGCGACGTTGAATTTGGAACCAACTAGTCCCGAGTCTTTCTCAAAGGAGTTCAATCTAGCCTGGCTGGAGAAGAAAGATCATTGGCACAACAGTTTTTCCATTGGGAACGAGTTACCCACGCAATATTGTTTCGATCTAAATAGTTGAAGAGGTAGAGCAGCCATAACGTAGACACAAGCGTAAAGTCCAACTTTCGTACGAGCCTCTTCTCAGCTGTGAGCCATGCTGCATCAGCTGTGACCCTATCGTTGTTGTCATGCTTCATCTCAGCCTCGAGAGTGTCGAGCTTCGAGTCTTCGACGTGGTATGACATCTCGTATTTGGCTTTTTCGCAATCGTTTAGGATAGTCATTCTGAAAGCTGGGAATATGGATAAGATCTGGGAGGCAATGTAGAGAATATTGATGTGCAAGGCAAGGTTGATAGTAAAGGGAATGCGGCCTCCATATAGTCGCATGATATAACATTGCGGGAGCACCCTTTCATGAACCTATCTCAGCCTTGGTATTCAACAACTCCCATGGGGTGACAAAGCACGGGTACGGCCAAGCCAGCTAGGGTGGCCCAGCCCTCTGGACAGCTCCAGATGGCATCATGGCGAATGATTTCAGAGTGATTTGATAGGTTGGCTCATATGTCGTATGACGAGGGTAGAAAGGAGGGTCCGGAATCCACACGAATTCCGCTTGTGCGGCATGACTAAGTGGGTGAGCCCAAGTAGTAGCCCGTTGGGACATTCATCCTGAGCACTGGCTTGAATTCTGAGACGCCAGTGTTGGGGAGGACACCAACATCTACGCCGTTGGCGTTTCCTGTAGTGATGTGGACAACTCGAGGACGCATAATGGTTCCGTTGACCATATAGACGGTCGGGTTAGTCGGTGGATAGAACTCGGGCAGGTCTCTTTCCCATTTTGAAGGATCAGTCTAGAGCGTTATATGTCCGTAGACAATTCCGTGGCACTAATCCATCTGGGTCGATATCGAGGTCATTGAAGCCCATGAAAGGTACATGTAGCTGGCAACAATTGTTCACCAGCACGGTTTTTTTAAGTGTCAAAGGACCAATATTTACAAGGGTCCCTGTCTCTTCAAGACCTCCGTCCGTCACGACATACATTGCGCCTTGACGAAAAAAGCAGCCGTGAGCATTCAGGGTGGGCGGGTTTGTGGTAAAATTCCGCAGCTTTCGTCTCAGTGTCCAACATGTATTGCCATGAATGCTCGCCAGACACACCGCCTGGCGGACCCCATTCGACGAAGATTCAGTCCTTGGTCTCTGGGTTGTATCATGGTGCCTCGTGGGACTGGTAAGCTAGACGTTGATTATGTTCCACTGTTGCGTTCGAACCAATGTCGAAGAACTTCTCGTCGTAAGAAATGAACTTTGTGGTATTGAGAAATTCATTGCTTCGTGTTGTTAGCTGAAGATAATACTAATATGGCTATCCACGAATGCAGGGTCCCGTTTCTTGGATAAATGCGTCTGACACCTCACGTTCGAAAGGCACATCAAAGACGGAAAGATTGAATGACCCGTGCAGTACAGCTGCCTCCGGTTTATCATACAAGACAAAAGCCCATTGCGAGGAGTTGAAGGCAATAGGGACTTCTGACAGGAACCCAGAGGCCAAGGTAGGAAACCCCAGGCCAAGAGACACCAGCTTCATCGTAAAAGTACGTTGGCTCTTGCTGTACATACTACAACGACCCGGTTGACAGGTTTCTCGAGTATTTAAATTCACATCTCCACATCACCAAGCTACTTACACAAAGAGCGGGAGCTACTTCCAATTGGCTACACCTCCAAGTGATTTCTCCATGAACGCAAGATCTTCGATGAGGGAGAAACTCCCCACACATGCGCCATTGCGGGGGTAAAGGGTGTTTCCGTAGTGTATAGTAGGTGCGACTCACGGCAGACTCCGCCCACTACTTGGGCGCATGCGTGGTTGGCTTATTGGAGGAGCCCAACCAGTTCCGGTTTTGGATGTCGAGGACTGAATAAATGATGAGAATCGTATTCCGAGTTCAAGTCAATCGAAGTGGGAAATATCGAAGCTTATGATTTCAAGTAGTGAGATTTGTATTGTGGGTTGTATGCTGTTCAATCCGTGCCAGTCCCTTGAATATAAAGGCCTTTAACGCTCTCTCGTAAGGGTCCGCGGTACCAGTATGGACCTAAACTAAGGTCACAAATGAATAATAGTCAATATTCCCAAGGTTTCCGTAACTGAGGCTGGGATGATGGTCAGCCAAGCGCTTACATTCGTCTAGAGGTGTCAAGTACTAGTAGAGCCTCGACACCTTAGTTGCCGAGCTCTAGTTGTTGATCGCCGACAGAGCTCCAGATATGTATACCATATGGGAGATGAATAAGAACTGAGCGGCGCAGTTTTGGGATGAAGAGGCTTTTTTCTAGATAACGAAGTTGTCACAAATGAGTCAGGTTAGTCAAGGTGCATCTGATAAGCGTACTCCGAAGGCCGGAGCTGGCAAAGGGCGGTATAAAAGAACATACAACAGTCACTGCCTCCAGATTCGCTAATTTCCGATGCACAGTCTCTCTGCATTCATCTCATTGGTGATATCGACTCTTCTCCGTTGTTCTGATCTATAGAGATCGTGGTACCGGAAATTTTCTAGACGTACAGTAACAGTAAAAAGTAAATCTGTCGATCATATAGAATTAAATCTATACATTCAGTAAACAATAGCCTTGTATCCGAGGTCTTTAATACTTGCAAATGGCCGTGCTTCAAATATCAATCTCGTCTGCGTGTCCATGTTATGATTATGGTAAAAGGACACAAGCCAAGTGGTACATTGAGGTTTCTAATGCAAACAAATAGCAGGAGAGGAGACACGCCCCGGATTTAGAACCTACTTGCACCATGACTTATAATCACTTTAATACCAAGATCTTCAGTTTCTCGGCCCTGAGATTTGTATAAGATAAACCACCATTGAAACTGCAACAAGCGCTCGTCTGCCTAAGTGTCATCGTCACTAGTGCTTGATTCAACTCCAGTCAAGCATTACGTCTCGTAATGTCACACAATGACCTTGAACTCGTGGCACTTCAAGCCCTTTTTTCGAATTATAAAGTCCACCATGATTGCCTCTTCTTAAGACCCTACACACCTCAAACCAAGATCCCGTACTGAAGTTACGACTCTAACTATGCAGAAAATCCGAAAAGCACAACCTTTCGGCATGTCCACAACCTCCCACCTCTTTACTCTGCGCTCACCACACCATGCTACCCATATGGCACCACCTAGTCTGCACCATCGGCGTCTGATGTGCCTTGATAAACAGCGAGCTGATGCGAGCTTGCATCAAGGACGTTCGGGTCCTCATCGGTCCTCCCGATACGCCCAGACACCACGTGCTGAAATCGAGGATCGTGAAGAGAAGCAGGTTTCACAAGTCAAGCAGCATGATACAGTACGCGAGTCCAAAGGCCTTCCACTTCTGACACCAAAGCCTCTAAATCAGATGAGCGCAAAATTTCGGAATGAGCCACATTTTGAGGATTGCGTAACATCAACCATGCACCACGCCATGCCACAAGCTAGAACAACAATGTCTCACCATACACCTCCGGAATTAGTAAACTGGATGGCGGTCCCCATCGCTACACTCATGACCATAATTCTGGTTGGATTTCTCTCTATACTTGCGCGTGTGCTTGGGGTGAGATTGAGTAGTGGCCATGCAGCAGATAGACATAGACGCAGCGGTATCCCAGCACATAAGGGAAGGGGTATAGATCTTTATCTAGATGATGGTGATGTGGGAATTGGTTGCGGCGCAAAAGATTGGAAGGTAGGTCTCGACGAGCTAGAAGAGCGGTTCCAATATGGGAGGGATGGCTCCGAAGCACCGAAGACTGTGTCGAAGTTAAATCCTTACTCCAAAAGAGACAAATCTGCAAGCCGCCTAAGGCGCCGTACTCAGCACCGATCCGACAAAGAGAAGAGTCGTGGCGACGAGACCGATAGATGATCACGGACGCACTGGATGGAAGCAAGCGGGTCAAGTTGTAAAAGTGATATCACGATTAGACAGCCCAGAAAGACGAAACGCAGAGTCAGTGTCAGATCCAGATTGAATCACGAAAGATCGACTGAGAGGAAGCCTAGATAGAAAAGTGCAGGTGTTGGCTCGACCTTTCCATGGATATTGGCGAACTTCAATGTTACAATTCAGGGGTAATATAAGACAGCGGAGAGATCAATGTTTGAACGAGTGAAGATCCGTCTGAACGCAGTCGATGCAAGTACTACATAAGCAACCCATTGAATAGACTGCTCAGACTCTTTCATTTGAGTGTCCCAAGCACACTGCGTAGACATATCGGCGTCTTGTCTCGTGTGACATGAAAAGAAAATGGAACATTTGTTGTAACTCCGTAGGAAAATGTTCGTCTATTGATGTATGGTAGTACAGCGTCCGCCACGCTTTTACATATCGTCCCGGTCGCCCCTGAGCATCCATTGACCATGTTTCCGCTCGAGTCTATTCGCCGTACATTTCCATCTTCTCGCTGTGCCGGCCCAAGTTGATCTATGCTGATCTCTTAAGGTCTCTCGATGCCTGCTTGAGACTCCAGTTGCATTCCTCGTACGCCCTTCCGGCACCGAAACCAACACCGACCCACGCGGGCCACGCTCTGCGCTTGAAGAGAAGGACAGAGAAGACGACGCCGAATCCGAGGCCAAGGGAAGATTTGATGAGCATGTTGGAGAGGCAGCGGTCCCACTGTTCAGCTAATGTCAGCATATAATGTTCATTGGCGCAGTCGTGGTATGCCAAGAAGGGTTGAAGGCAGTCGATCATGCTTTGAGGTCAGGAACTCGTCGTTGTACCTTTTCATTCAAAAGTGCCTCGCTGACAGGTCTTGCGACCGTGGCGGGTGGCGGAGGAACGGATGTGCTCGACATTTTGGCGTTTCTAAACCTTCCATCAGTGTCAGTCATCATCGCTGCAGCTCTCGGAATCCATACCTTGCGCAATGGGGTCAATTGACGGTTGTGTGGTGGGTTGTCGTCGTGTCAAAGCTTGAAGCTCAAGCTTGTTCCTGCATGCACGCTTGCACCAAATTCGGGACTTGACGGCACGAGCCTCGAAGTTGCACCCTCCAGTGACGTTGGGTATTGACGCTAGATCCCGAAGGCGGTGACCAGGGTGACGGCTTTAAGGTGCCTAGCGTGACGCGAGAAAATGGCAGAATCTGGGAAATTTTGGCGACAGCGGGGAGCTGCCAGCCAAAGACCAAGCTGCGCTAGGGTAGGTCTGAGGTGGAAAAGATAGAGCAACCCGCCATAACAACTGGCGATACAGCTCGATATGACGAACGGGGACTTCTATGTATGTTTTCAGTTCAGTATGATTGAAAAATAGCTAACGTTCAGTCCAGGCGAGCCAATTGGCCCTCATCAAGTCTGCTAGATCACTCGACGCCGATACCCGCCCATTCGGCGAAAAGATCACTGATATATGGCGACTTCTCACCGCAGCTAAGGGCGGGAAGTCCTGCGCCGCTGAGGAAACGATATTGCGATGGTTTCTAAAGCATATGGATGGCAGCGACGAGACTGCTGAACAAATTCGACGATACCCTCTCGCATGGACAACAATCGGCTGCTTATTCGAAAGAATCTCGCTGTTCTCTCTTTCCCGAATCTTCCTGGAGCGTAAATTTATCTCCGTGTTGCAGCAGAGTGCAAAAGACATATCGAAACCGCAGAGCCAAGACACCACGAAAGCTTCGAAAGATAAAAAAAGAAAACGAGACGAACCAGTTACGTTCGATATCGAATCACTACGATCCCCACAATCATTGCTGTTCTCTGCGGCGGAACTGTTCGAGGCTATCCGCAAGCTCTTGGACCGCCTGGATGGTACCACTAGTCGAGATACTGAAGATGTCCTGATCGGGGCCGAACACATCAAATCACTCTTTCGCGTTCCGGTGGAGGATGCGAAAGAGCTGGTGGCGCCATTGCTTTGGACATGTGCTTATTCGTTGGACCTCCTTCACCCTCATGGTGGTCTATCCGAAGAGCAGGACAAGTGGCCGCAGATTCTCATAGCTCTATGGGATCTCCATTTAGGCGGTGCGGAAGACTCTCAAGTGTTTGCTAGTCACTTGTACTACCCCTGCTGCATCATTATCGATAGGCTTTCGAATGGTGTCAAGGTTCAGGGCAATCTGCTCAGGAAACACTCGTGGAAACGTCAAATGGATCAGTTTGTCATGAAGAACCTTGTCAACCCAGCGCGAAGTACGTACACAAACAACAACGAACTTGGTGTTCTGGACATGGCAAACGCCGCTTCCTTGAGCAGTCCGGCAATGTGTATCAAGGTCCTATGGCGTCTCACAGTCCAAATGCAACAATTTGCTGAAGACCCCATTACCAAGAAAGCGCGCTTGACCTGGGCCCAAAGTGTGTTCAAGTTACTGCTTACCTTCGCTGAAGAACAAAACGTGGCTGAATCTGTCGTCGATTCAATGCTTGACACGGCGAGGTTCTACGGCTGCTCGCCGGAACTAGACACACTGGCTCATGTCTGCAAGAATTACTGCTTTCAAGATCCAGAAACAGATTGGCCCTTCCTATCGAATGTCATTCAATGTGATTCAGATGTCTTTTTGTTGAACAATGATATCTTGGACACTTTATTAGGTCGCGTAACATCAGTCATAGAAGGCGATGAACTTGACCTGAATGACACAGTTGAAGACATCATCAACCCGCTCATGGAAGCCTTTGCGAAAGCTCGCGATCTCACCGGTTTCGTCAAAAAGTGGCACAGTCAACTCGCGCAATTGCTGGGGGAGCAAGCTTCCGTCCAAAGTTCGCCATGGTGTGATCGCAGAGCTCGAGAGCAATATGCAAATCTCATGGAAGGATCCCTTTCGGTTCAACAGGTGATAACTCTCGTAGATTGGTTACAAGCGCAAGCCGACGATGACAAAGGAGCCTTTTTAGTCATTCTTGATGCGATCTGTTTGGGAGCCAGGAACGAGGCTTACATTACCGCTCTCAACTCAAGGTTACTCAGCATAGTGGTCCAAGGCGTCACCACATCAGCGCAAGAACCAACCCTGCTGGCTTCTCGATGGCGTCTCACGAGTATTGCAGCATCTTGGTCATCGACTGACGAAGTGAACCGCATTTGGGGCAATGTCAAAGGAGATCTATCCAGCCTGCTCTCGGGCGGTTCTCTGTTGGATCCTGCAACTTTCGAAGCCTTTGATTGCTGCTCAAAGTTCTGTCTCGCAAACTTTCCCGACGGTAAAGAGCTAAATGAGACTTTGCCAATGGCAATCACATTCTTGAACCGGATTGTAGCCGAGGTCAAAGACAGTGACGATGTCGCAAAGCTGACCAATTACTTGGATTTGACGTTTCGGGACTTTCCCACCTTGGGCAAAGCATCAACGGGGAACACACAAATCAACACTTTGATCGGAACACTATACAAGAGTCTCGAGTCTAATGCCGCTAAAAACCCTCAGAACGATCTCCTCGCACGCATCTCTAAACAAGATGGAGTTGAGGATGAAGAAGAGTTGATGGATAATTTGATACAACCTCTTCTTTCAACGCTCGGGAGCACCGATGTTTGTGGTTGGACGAGCCCTTCAAGCGAATCAACCATCACGACCTTGCTCACCTTTCCACCTGAGGTCTTCTCTAAGGACAGGCGAAAAAGACTTATGTCTTCCTGGAAGAAATGGAAAACAGAAATTGATGCTCATGCCCTCAAAAATGCTCGTTTCTACAAGCTCGTGCTTCGTTTGCTGATAGGGGTCATGGCACAACCTACTTTCTATGATGTAAGTGAACTCATCTCTATCTTTCCAACACTTGGTCGAGCTAGGTCTGTTCGACCAGCTGGGGATGATATTCGAATGGATACTAATGCGATGCACAGGATATGGCTTTCGAAGACGTTGCTCATCTTCCGCTGATTTCGTCCTCCGAAACGCTCTACTTCGTGGACAGCCTTGCTCAACTAATGATTAGTCAAGTCATGAACAATGCTGAGTCTTCAACGAGTTATCACCAGCAGATCCTACGCTATGTCCAGGAGCTTGATGTCAATGAGGTCAACGATCCAAGTATGCCTTTGGTCTTATTGAAGAGTATAGTGGTTTCACTAAAGGGAATCACGTCTAAAGTCAAGCAGGCTGTAGATATCGAGCAAGTCACAGAGAAGCTACGCGAAGTCATCAGTCACAGCATCTCCGAGTTTTCATCCAAACTCAAGAAACCCGGAAAGCTCGCCAAAGACCAGGAAAGTCTGCTGCTTCTCGACTTGACATTACGCGCTGCAGCAGAAATTGGAGACTCTCTATCCAACAATCCGATCAAGTTATCCTCGAAGGTTGTTACAAGACTTCAAAGTGCGGGTGAAGCTTTAACGTCTGACGGCGTGCCAGCTGGCTGGAGACTGCAGACTTTTCTAGCTTACAACCAAGAGGTTCCGGACTCTATGGTCCTCTTGAGGCAGATGAGCCAGAGCTATTCCGTGAGCCCCGATAGTCAGTCTGTCACTGCATTTGTCGATGCAGTAACCAGGGGTCAAGAGGCAACTGCGAAGCTCGGACTGCTCTATGAAGCGTTAAAAGGTGTTGCAGCATGGAAAAGTCCTTGCGTTCCTTATATGATCGTGGCAAGGATCATTGAGACCATTCAGGGTGAGCTTTTCTTTGTGATCAATACTGTTCCATCAGTTTACTAACACCAGCACGTAGTATCAAGCCCTCTATCTATAGTTGTAGAAGGTGACAAGACGTTCGACCTAGCATCAGCTCAGACAGTTTTGGGGCGATCCTTGACCAGCAAGGCTACTTCTTTAGAACAATTCAAAAACACTGCACGTGTGGTCGAGCTTCTGTTAGATAAACACGCAAGCTCTATGACGCAAGTCAACGTTGAACAAACACTAGCTGTTATAAGCACAGTCTGCTCTGGCGACGGGCCCCCACTGGGTGACCCCGAACTAGGTGTAGCTGGAGAGATATTCGACACTCTTTACCGCTTAGCAGCAATTGTCATCAAGCGTCACAGGCTGCGTCTGGAAGGCCACCATCACCTCCTCGTAACAGCCCTTCAGGTCTTACTACGGGTGTTACTCGCCAATCCTGTCGACTCGAAGCAGACCAGCAGCAGCTTCCTCTTCCCGCCCTGGCTGGATACCCGTCTCAAGGCTCGTCATGGCGCCAAGTTCACCCGCCTTCTTACCTTGGTGTGCGAACCCAGCGCTGCAT
Source organism: Seiridium unicorne (assembly GCA_039778275.1). Classification (NCBI taxonomy): domain Eukaryota; kingdom Fungi; phylum Ascomycota; class Sordariomycetes; order Amphisphaeriales; family Sporocadaceae; genus Seiridium; species Seiridium unicorne. Next base: position 107,427 of record JARVKF010000124.1, read on the forward strand.
CAGTTGCTCGAGGAAAGCACAATAGCCTCGACTCGGCAACTGATGCCGTTAAGAGGTCAGCTGGACAGCACATGTTCTGGGTGATTGCGCTGTATATTAAACTCCAGCTGGAGGGAGACGTTTCGAGGGATATGCGAAAGGAACTTGCCACAGGTATCAATTCGATATTGACGATTACGCCGGAGAGCAGCAGGAGAGTACTGAGCGAGGCTTTGGATGAGAGTGGACGAGTCATCTTCAGGACTCTGTTCACAGAGTGGAAGAAGTTCGGCAAGTGGAGTGGGGTATAGACGTTGGTGGGAAGATGTTTTGTATTTGATAGCCTAGGGCCTAGTCGGGTTAATTCGATCAGACGAATTCAATTGCAAGGAATTCATTTACTGAGACCGCCCACCTATCAGCCTTTACTAGCCAACGATCGTTGACATCCTAGAGCGAAATTCACAAGCTATGACCCAAGGCGCGCTCCCTCATCTTAACCCTTTACAATTATGTACGCTGCACCATCTTTTAGTCGTTGGTTCTGTAACACGACCGTCAACCAGGGAAAGTCGGTGATGACTACGTAGATCCAGTGAAATGCCAATGCTTATTTCGTAAGTTCAGGTAGACAGTGTTCCACTTCTAAATATTTGCTTTAGTAGCAGAGTATGTAATGTAATGGCTGGGTCCTTGCCATAGAAATTCGGAGTGTCAGAATTTAATAGCCCAATGTCATCTCAAGTATTAGGATCTGAAGAGTCACATGCACGAACCTTATGGAATGACGAGTTTCCACTGGTGACTAAAATGCCAGAAGGCTCAGTCTACCAGCCAACTAGATCGGCCCTCTTGTTGACTCTTCTTGCGAGTTTCGGGTTTCTCGAGCGGGCATCTGTGAGTCTCAATGGATCCTCACCAGGCCCCGCTGGCTCTTTGGATTGGAATACCTTGGGAAGTACCTCCAGTTGCATAGGTGAAATGCTGGGAAGATAACTATTAGGTGAATCAGCCAAGGAACAGTCCCCAAATGTCTCCAGAGTTTACTCGAGGTGGTTGACTGGACCAACGACCAGACTACATTCATCGGAATCGTCAATTTATCTCAAGAGGAGACAATGATGGAGTCTTCTCCAGAATGAGATATACGTTCAGCTAGGTGCTGATTCTGGGAAAGTACGTTTTAAAAGATGAAGTGCCATGTGTCAACAATAGTTACCAGCGGGCACGGCGTACTCGATCTGCAGTCATAGATGGTACCAAGTCTCCTGACGGCAAAGCTTTGGCATGAAAGTCTAGGTAAATGTAGTTTAGTCCTTCGTCCTTGGCCTTTGGTTGCCAGGTCCGCAGTGAGTACAGAAAATACGCCTGACAAATCCTTGTGGTTGCTCCTTACATGGGACGTGCTCATTCATCCAAATCTAGCTGAGCAACCGTTGTCTGGACCATCATGGTATGCAGCAAGGGACCATTCTTGTTTGCAGCAAGGGACCATTTTTGGACATGTATGCAGCAAGCCCCGCCTGCTCAGGCTAGACGCGTCTATCATCATTGTTCTTCTGCGGGTCGAAACTACACAAATTCACTTGGTACCAAGATTTCTGCCTGACGCGACTGGCCACCTGCCAATTCATGTTTAAGCAGTCTCAGTTCCCTTGCACCTCTCTCTGCGCCTACAACACCACACCAGAGAATCACTCTTTCCCCCACATTGCAAATTCGTGGATTGACAAGACAACCAAGGTCCTTGACGTGCCCTGCCTCGATCAACTATTTCTTGCCATCAACAGAACCATCTCATCAAGATGAACTTCATTCCCTTTATCATTGCCGCCATTCTTGGCCTCGTCGGCACCACTCAGGCTCTGCCTGCGGCTGAAGTGAGTACCCCCTCCAAGAAATACTTTTCCCTTTCAACGGAAACAGTTCCCCCCCACCTATGGAGCCATCTTCACCTGGAGTTCCCCGACTCAAGAAACTGACAATTCTTTTTCTCTTAGGCCGACCATCGTCGCGCCGTGGACTGCGTCCACTGGCCATGGAAGCTCCAGGCTACATCTTGCGTCAAGAGTCTCATCACGTCCACTCCCACGGCAGCTTTGGCCGGCTTGGCCACGGCCCAGGACATCAGCTCTACTGTAGATGGTTGCGTCACCTCGCCTTGGATGCTTGACAGCACTCCATGCACTACGATCGTCACGCCTAATGTTACCTTGACCCCCGTCGTCATGGCTCGCGAGACCCTCACCACTACGACTACCACTTCCTCGACCACTGACATTGACTGCCTCAACTGGCCTTGGACATCGGGTGATAACCCATGCAGCACTGTCACTGCCGCTCCTACCGGTGATCTCCTTTCTGCTGCGATCATGGCTCGACAAGACACCACCACTACCAGTACCTCGACAGACACTTGGTGCATTGACTGGCCGTGGAGACCTGACGGTAGCCCATGCAGCGATATCACTACCGCCACCCCTACACCCAGCCCCCCAACTACCATGCTTGTGGCTCGTATTACCGAGGCCACGAATGATGACTGCATCAGCTGGCCCTGGGTTTGTTCTTCCAGCACTACCACCACCTCTACCGTCAGCCCCCCATCTGCTATGCTCGTGGCTCGTGGCACTGAGATCCCGGATGACGACTGCATCAGCTGGCCGTGGGTTTGCTCTTCCAGCGCTACCACCACGACTACCACTGCCCCCAATGAAGCCACACCCGGCCCCATTGACTCTTAGGTACGTGACTGCCAATATGAAAGACTTCTTTATTCTCTCGCAGAAAACTCATATCAAGCAGGCTGAGAAGCAGTTCAGAGATGCATCCGATCAGCTCGAGCCATTCATTGAACTTGGCGGAATCCCCGGAACTACGATAACGGCGACCTCACCTTGCTCGTTGAGAGACGCTTCTCTGGGGTACTGACCCTGGTAAGTCTAATCTTTCGCGGCTTTCTTGGGAATATTAACTAATGTCTTTACCTCAAGTTTAACCATTTCCACGTGCGAAGGTTATTTTGGAGCTTGGCTTGAGTTCGTGACCGAACAACACAAGCCTCGATACTTTGAGCACCTTATGTGTTGCTTTAGGGGGTGTTGTTGTTGTCGTTGTTCACAATGACACGTTATGCAGTGCTTGTGTTTTCCAGGTAGTCATAATACGACAGCCACTGGCGGATTCAGGACACCTGCCGTGATTCTGCAACGCCTTGTTCCGCATTCCTCTTCCTCATTTTATTGTCACCAGGTATTAGTGGATCATGCTCGCTAGTGATTTATTTGGTTCCAATATTGTTTATAAAGATGTGTGGTCAGCCATCCACCAGCTGTGATATACACATGCAGTGATGAACACATTCGCGAAGGCGCAGGGTATAAATTGCGCCATACAATTCCAAAGGACCCAACACTGCAACGAACTAGACATCTGACATCGACTTTTGTAGCGTGTCTATCAACAAAATTAAGGCTATCATAATTCTTCAGTATGGGTTCCCAAAACCAAGAGAGTCGTCCTGCTACCAGGAAGCACTGCTGAATTACGCCGAATGGGGCCTTATGTCCATGACATCTTTGGCTCCGCCAGCCTTGTTGCAAGTCAGTGGGCAAATCCGATACGAGGCGGCTCCGATCTTCTATGGCCAAAATGTGTTCAATCTTTCCACGATAACAATGTTCGGAAAACACGATTGGGCTGAGTGGGAGCGCTTGTGCGATGTGTTGGGTCACCACTTCAAGCATATTAACTTCATAAGATTCCAATGCGAAGGTTTCCCCTGGACTGTCGGTTTCTACTTTCCTGGAGTCGATAAGGCACAGTATTACCAACGAAAGAAGAGCCCCAACAAACGGATCGGCGACGATGAGCTGGACTGGAATAATAGGGATGATGTCCGATGTGTCTTTTTGGAGGCGGGGGATGCTGTTTATAGTAGGCCCTTCTGTGAGATGAACTGCAACGCACCGGTCGAGGAGGTGTGCGAGAGCATGCTCTGCTTCGTGAAGCACTGTAGCGCGGATTTGACGAGGTGGGGCGAGATCATCTTCCGGCTTAATGATTGAGAAGCATGGCGAAGACAAGGGTCGATAGTAGATATAAGACCAGGGCTTCTTTACGAGGCATGTCTACTTGAGATATTGAGCTGTCCGTCCTAGAGTATCTTCTTAACATGCACTATTACACTATACTATGTTTGTTACACCATCCCTGAACTCCGTGCAAAACCGTCGAGGTGCTATAACGTGTTCGCAGCTCTATCCCAAAGATGTATCCACTAAGCAAGAATCGTGAAGTCGATGGCTCTAAGATCTGCACACTATTTAATGAACAAGCAAGGGAAGTCTACCCGCACCTTTCAGGCCATCATAAACAACTTTCAATCTCGCCAATCGAGAATAGATCCTGGTCATTCAAACAGCTCAATGGTTCCCCGTCTTGTATCTGTGGCTCCAGTAAATTATCATCTTCGATCTTTTCGGCTGGTTGCGATAATCCCTTTTCTCGCAGAAAGCTGATCAACGTTGCGGAGCTCTGCTCCTGCATAATTTAAACCAGGTGCTGTTGGGCATTTTCTGCCATGATAAGAAAATCCCTGTTGAATTCACCTAGTATGCGTCCGGAAGTTGTTGCCTGACACACATCTCGTACTCATCTGTGTCGATAAGGCGGCCGAGTTGAATCGCAGTTTCATTTAGGTTGTGGTCTGGAACAATGTCAGCACAAGTTCAACCCGGTAGTTTGGTTCGACAGCAGCGTCTGTTCAGCAGCAAACCCACATCGCCAAGAGGAGCAGTTGCTGTATTACTAACATTTATTCGATCAGCCTGGAGATAATCGGGACTTTGTGGCGCCAAGTCAGGCCGATCTGTCGATGGAAATTCTGTCCCCTCTGAGGTAGCAATCGTGGTAGTCTCTAAACCAGAGGAAAACTGGGTTGAGAATCACCGCATAGCAATGGAGTAGGTGTTACTCTTGATCCATTCGTCTCGATCGCGGTGCTTGTGACTTCTAGGCTGCAGTTGAAGGTCTTCTCAAGAGACTATGTGACTGACATCCAGAGGAACTCCTGCTTGGTCATATTGGTCGCAGCCTGTATCCGTAGCGTAGTCGCCTTTAAAATGGAAAATGGGAAATGGAAAATGGTTATGATTGCTAGATCCAGCCTCTATGATATCCAAAATCATTCATAGTTAAACCTGTGCTGTCGCTACTTCATTCTAGTGATTCTGGTGACTATATTTGTTACTTAGAGTTCTTAGACTTGATTGAGAAAGCGGCGACGTCAGATGTTTTCCTATAGATAATACTCGTGGCTGTATAGATGCAGTGCCATCTTCGTTTACTTCACTTCCTTAGTTATTGTTTTATGAGTAAGAACTAAATACAACGTACTGACGAGTGGATTGGCGAACCAGTAAGTCCAGGCGATGAAAGGCGCGGGTACAGTCAGGATAACTGCAGGGTATTGTGGTGTTGAATGAAACAATTGGTGGCGCCTGTTGTATTATTAGAGCAGTTCGGGGTTGGAAAGAATTACCGGCTCAGATGCTCTGCTCTTGTGAAACTCTTAAAATTTGGTCGGCTTCATTTATTTATTTATTTATCTAAGAAGAGATTGGGCGTGACTGAGTGACGGCTGCCTGTCGTTGGTTCGCAAATCTCACAAATGCAGTTCGAAACCCCTTTCTGCTCAAGGAAAACGGCCACTAATACATCACATCTTGCTTGGTGTGGACGCAGGTTCGGTAAACGAATCGTCAACAACTCGAATCAAAAGCTTTTCTTTTGGGATGTGTCTGGAGCAATAAAACATGTCTTAGGAGCAAAACGTGGCGAAAATGGGGGAAACAGGTGGGAAACAGGCCGGAAAGGGTAATAAAGGAGGCCAATTTGACGGTATTATGTTGATGGTACAGCCTGCTCTCACCCCTGAACATACTGCTCATCCGACCACGTATCTTAACCATCAGAGATCAATCAGTATCGGTATACTGAAGCCCTGCACACATGCTGAAGCCTTGTCAAGTAATGGAGCATCGACCGTTTGCCCGTGATATCACGGATTCTAATCGTCCGCCAAAACTGGGGCATGCTGTCCATGGGTCTCACTGACCCATTCAGTGTTGGTTAGCACTCGTTTTGCCGTTCTTCAATGATGCGCTATAGGAAATGTTATGGCTGAGACATCATTTCTGTCGTCAAAGCAGAATTAACATTGTACACAGAAGCCCGGACTAGTACTGTGGAAAATAATAGGAGCTATGCCGGTTATGTTTTCACCATTTGATTTTGCGATGCTATTATCAATAATATAGGGAATAGGTCGATACCTCACTGCGTAGAGAATGGTGGGGATTACCATTTGACGTGGCACAGAAAAGAGTGAAGATCCCTGATGCATAAAGCTGGCGGGCCAGGGAGTTTCGCCTGAAGCCGGTGTCTCCACAACTAGATTGTGCAGTGCTGTTTGTTATAGTCGATCCTTGCCAATGATCTCATCCCCGATCCACTCCAGTTCGAGTATGGCTTTCTACAGCAGGACATTTATTTGACGCATACAAGAACCAACTACAATGCATTCAAAGTAAGTTACACCTCGTAACCAGAGGGACCCTTTGGCAGGCGTACCGGCAGCGCACGAGAAACTTGAGAAGCAGTGTTTGTCCGAAAACTGCCCAATGGTACAGTATAGAATTGGAGACCGAGGACAAGCTTGGAGTCTGTACCCAAGACACGATATGCTGTAGTTTCGGGGTGCCTACGGGAGAAGAAAAAAGGTTACCGTCCAATAAGTTTTAGGCTTGATGCACATATTTAGGTTCCAAGGCGTACAAAACACCCATGCCGGCAACTACAACGAGACCTCACAGCCCTATGACGCCAAGCTCAACAGATCGGTAGTGGGTTCTAGCGGGGTTTCGAGAGAGCTCTGCAACAACCCCGCCATGGTCTTCCGGTTCCTGGCGAAAGACGTTCGATAACTTACAACATCTACTTCCCATTCTCTTATTCTTACAACTTCTCTCGAGCTTCACCCTTCTTCACATTTTACATACATACTTCAGAATAGACCAGAAATCATTGCCCAGCATGGCTCGCAAGTTCTTCGTCGGCGGCAACTTCAAGATGTAAGTCCTTTCGTCCGACTCGCCGTGTTGGAGAAAAAGGCGCAGGGATTCGAGGGACCAGGGTGCTAATTCGGACTCAGGAACGGCACCGTGTCGTCCGTCAAGGAGATTGTCAACAACTTGAACAACGCCCAGCTCGACCCTAATGTCGGTATGTGCCATGAAGCTCCTGACCACACCTTTACAGCGCACTAGCTGACACATTACGCTCGACATGTAGAGACTGTTATTGCTCCTCCGGCCATCTACCTGTTGCCCGTCCGCGAGCACCTGAAGAACAAGCAGGTTGAGGTTGCTGCCCAAAACGTGTCCGACAAGCCCAACGGCGCCTTCACCGGCGAGATCTCCGTTTCCCAATTGAAGGACAGCGGCGTCCACTGGACCATTCTGGGCCACTCGGAACGTCGTACCATCTTCACTGAGACCGACGAGACCGTTGCCTCCAAGACCAAGTACGCCACCGACAACGGCGTCAGTGTCATCTGGTGCTGCGGTGAGTCCTTGGAGGAGCGCGAGTCGGGCAAGACCTTGGAGGTCATTGCCAAGCAGCTCTCTGCGCTCAAGAAGGAGATCAGCGACTGGAGCAAGATCGTCATTGCCTACGAGCCCATCTGGGCCATTGGCACTGGCAAGGTCGCCAGTACCCAGCAGGCACAGGAGGTCCACGCTTCCATTCGCCAGTGGTTGAAGAAGGAGGTCAGCGACAAGGTCTCCGACGAGACCCGTATCCTGTATGGTGGCAGTGTCAGCGAGAAGAACTGCAAGGAGCTCAGCAAGGAGGCTGACATTGATGGTTTCTTGGTCGGTGGTGCTTCACTGAAGCCTGCTTGTGAGTACCTCCCCCTCACCTTGGAAGAGCCCTAGAAACTAACCACTCTTAGTCGTCGATATCATCAACTCCAAGTTGTAAACCATTCACCAAAGTGCTGCTTTCAGACTACAGTACAACAGGCTCCATAAATTGAGGCAATGAGTGAATGAAAAGGAGTACGATTGGGCATAGGACCGGATTCAAAGGATAGAATGACATAAATACCACACACAAACCTGAATCTTCCTCGAACGTATTGAGCTCTGCTACCGCAAGAGTCTAGTGAACATTTGATTGTGTTAAATATTGTATTTGTTTTTCTCTTGTGACTCCCCTGGGTGGTACGATCTGTGTGCCACCGGAGCATATGGTCGTACGTATGATACATCCCGGGTATTGGCTGCCCAGAAGACTATACATTGATGTACAATGCTGGCATTTGATGCCTGCCATTCCTTCACCGTGTCCCACGACTCGTCTTTATACCTGCATTCCGTTTCCATGGTACGGGGACCACACTCCTCTGACACTCTCGCTGATACTCGTAACGGGCTTGTTGACCTTCTTGACTTTATCGCCACTTGCGTCCCTCAAAAGTTCTGCCTTCTTCAAGATGGAGGCGGCTTCCATATTCTTGACGCACACTGACTTTATTTTGCCGTTTATATAGTGACCGATCATAACGGGGTGTTTCCGCGGCCTCGGCGATACGGCGAACTCGATCTGGGGGTGGGTTTTGGCGAACTGGGGGAGCTGGTACTTTATGAAGGCACTGAATGGATGTCAGGAATTGCAAAGGACTGGAGACGTGGGAGGTTCTTCCTACTTCATGCCCCTTGAGCTTCCGGAGTGGTCGCAGTAATGGATGTCTAGTCGCTTGCACTGGAGGATGAAAGCTCCGAGGCCATTCTTGGAATTGATCAGCATACTTGTTGAAGTACTATCGTAGAATGACATACCTGGCCAACGGACACCTTCTCGATCGCTTTTATTGTCATCTTGCCTTGGTCGGAGAGCAGGTTGTCGCTGTCTGTCTCATCAATCCCGGCCGCGAAGATGAACGCCAGTCGCGAAATTTTGGGAAGCTTCAGGAGAGAGAACAAGGACTAGACCTAAATTAGGCTAGCTTCACAAGGCGTACAAAGTGGTGGATCTTGCCGCCCGGCGTATCGGATAATTGCCGGATGACGGGCTGGCCAAGCTGGAATGTGACAATTTCCTGAAGCTCCCCCCTGCCGTCAAAACGCGACGGCAGCCTTCAGCCATTTGGACACTTGCTTCATCATACTCGAGCCCGTCCGCCTATCCCATCAGAAGGTGCACATAGGCTCTTTGTTTGTGACTTTCGAGAGTCACATCATCCCTGTTTCGTCACTCTTTTGTTCTGTAAACATTTCAGGCAGATTTTGTATCCAACATGACGGACAAACTGCCTCCCCAGCTTCTCGCGCTCTTCGCACCTCGACCTCCCCTAAGATGGGTGCCTCCTGTCGACGAAGCAGCTGAGAACCGTCGCACCGCCAACGTCGCAGGACTTGCCGAGTATCTGCCCGCTCTCAAAGCGTACAAGGACAACGATGGATACGTGCCAACCGAAAGCTGGCTGCAGATGCGCGATCGTAAAAAGCGCGAAGCGAAGGAGAGGCGCGAGAAACTGTTGACAGAAGCACCCAAGAACTGTGGGTCTTCCCCTTGTCAATATCCCTATTTTCTTGATGGTTTGTTTGCGACTGCGTGCTAATCGATGTGAAACAGACAACCCGGATCAGGACCCCAACATTCGTGGCGATGCATTCAAAACACTGGTCGTGGCGCGATTGAGCTACGATGCCAATGAGGGTGACCTGGAAAGAGAGTTTGGTCGCTTTGGTCCTATTGAGCGCGTACGTTTCCTCGCACAACAAGGTGTGACTTCACGAACAATCAACTAATATCCTACAGATTCGCATTATCACCGACACCCATGCTCACGAGAAGCCCAATAAGAAAAAGAAGCCCCATCGTGGATACGCTTTTGTCGTATTTGAGCGTGAGAAAGACATGAGAGGTAATACCACCATTGATTTTCCAGAAATAGTACACCGTGTCCCTCACCTGAGAATTGGCCCTCAAGCTTGCCTCTCTCTTTCCCCTCCCTTTCCTTCAAGGAATGACTATCATGGTAAGGCTTTACTGACAAAGGCGCGTTGCTGCGCACGTGAATAGCTGCTTTAGATGGTTGTGATGGAATCCGAATCAAAGATCGCCGAATCAAAGTCGACGTAGAGAGAGGTAGAACCGTCAAAGGCTGGAGACCTCTTCGCCTTGGCGGTGGTCTTGGTGGGCGAGGATATACCAAGGCTGTTGGTCCCCGTCCAAGTGCGCCAGGTGGTTTCGCCGGCGGATTTGGCGGGCGCGATGGTTTCCGCGGCGGCTTCCAAGGAGGCAGAGGCCGTGGCGGCTTTGGCGGTGGCCGTGACCGTGGTGGCTTCAGTAGTCGCGGAGGCGGATTCGGCGATCGAGGAGGCGGCTTCAGTGGCGGCCGAGATCGCGGATTTGGTCAGCAGAATGGTTACGGCGCTCCTCCTAACGCACCCGCAGGTCCTGGCTTCGGGGGTCGTGACCGCGACCGGGATCGCAATGGTTCAGGTGGTGGGTATGACCGTGGTGGTCGCTCATATGATGACAGGTCTGGACGTGACGGCGGCAGATTTGGCGGCGACCGCGACCGACGCGGCGGTGGCAGCAACGCCAACTACGAACCTGTCCGAGGCGACCGGGGAGACCGAGGTGGTCGTGACTTCGACAAGCCAAGAGACGATGACCGATTCGACAGCCGGAAACGTGGATTTGAGGGAGGATACGAAGACCCTCGCAAGCTACGTCGCTACTAGCTGGGTGCCTTGGTGGTGGGTATCTTCTGTCTTCACACTCTCATAGTGCACCGTTTTCGCCTTTCCTTCTCCCTTCTGCCACCGAGGGTAAGCAAGGGTAAGAAAGCCGACCTGGTCAACGCCAATGCAAGGCAGCACGCTACAGGTGAAGGTAACATCTGTCACCGGACTCTGTTACGCAACACAACACAGGACCATATCGCATACATCTGCCCAATCTGGACCTCTGGCTCTACTTGAAAAGGTTCCTCTTGTTGCAAGCCACGTCCTTGTACTCCATACAGATACCCATTGGAAGTTCACAAGCCAGGATTGGTCAGGTAATTCTTGTTCTCATGTACACTATAGTAGCGTCACAACGCTAGGAATTGGGAACTCCACCAGAGCTCAACCCAACACGTAAATAAATTGCAGTTCTTGGAAGGTAAGGTCAGAGGTAAGGAATGTAACAAAACCTACTGACCACTGCCGGTGGTAATCAAGGGACGGAAAGTAACAGAACTAGCTTAGCAGTCTTTCTTGTAAGATAGTGGTCTGCTTCGGCGATCGAGAATCGATTTGATTTCCAGTTGTGGCTGTGCTCCATGTTGACCTCGGCATGTTAGTAAATATTACTACTTTATATATCCTCGATTCATGCAACAGGGGAGGAAGTCTCTTCATGGCCGTACTGTTCACAGCAAATGAGACATCGTTCATGTGAAACTTGAGCTTGTTATTTTTAAGCACATTGGACACTGCGCATCACAAATATCTGACTTGAATTGCCAAGTGTGAAATCAACAGCCTTTTCCATGCCTCTACCGGAACGCCAGTGACCAGACCACGATGGTATCGCCCTATGCACATGAATAAGAAAACATCGAAGCCACAAATAGAGTGCCATATATCCCACAATCGCTTTTGGCAAGAGAAGACTCTCTCTCTCTCTCTCTCTTTCTCTCTCTATTCCTTCATCACTTCCGCATCGCCTTCTGCCCCGGCCTCGGGCTCGACCACGGTGACCTCGCCACTGGCCGCAGTCCAGTACGCTCTCACGTGGACTGCAAACTCGCTCAAACATACACTGAACAGCTTCAACAACCTCGTCTGCCGCGAGTCCAGGACCTCGCCCTCCTTGCACACGACGTAGCCCTCGCCGCTGCCGTCCTCCTCGCCCAGCATGATCTTGCCCCGCACCATGCGCGTCGGCATGCCCAGCCGCCTGAGCTCGGGCTCGATGGTGTGGCCCATGGGCACGTCGTGCTCGGCGGGCACCTCGCCGCCCGTGCTCATGACGTGGCCGGCGGGGATGGTGAAGCCGCGCGAGGCGACGGTGCCGGCGCGCGCAAAGTCGGCAAAGTTGAGCGACGACAGGTACTCGATGACGGCGCCCGGCTCGCGGTTGGTCAGCAGCAGGCCCACGGCGCCGTTCATGTGCGGGGCCAGGCGGTGGATGTTGTCGAGGATGGCTTCTTCAGGCGTCTTGCCGAGGGCGCGGGTCATGAGCGTTGTCTTGCCGAGGAAGATGCTATTTTTCCAAAGATTGTTAGCACATTGTGATTCTTTTATATCTCTTTGAAGCTTTCTATCTCTCTGCATGTATGATTTTCTCGGATTTTCATGTCCGAGGCATAGTGAAAGAAATCCACGGAACGGAGCAGAGAGAGAGAGTTGAAAGAACATACCGGGAGTCTGAAAGCTCTTGCCGCACCTCCTGAATGTGTGTGTTGCGCATGTTCTCGACGCTGATAATGAAGACATATTGGTAGTCGGGCACGGCGTCGCGAATGGTCTCGAATAGCTTGTCCTTGTGCTCGCGGGTCTTCTTGGCCACTTGGGTCATGTGCACCACTCTGTTGCGCTTTGACTTGGGCATCTTGAATGTGTTTTTGAGAATTTATCCCTTCGAATCCGTGGTATGTGAGGATAACTGTGAAGTTTGCAAACTTCAGGGTAGAAGAGCTGGTCGTGAGGTGTTGTTCGTGAAATCGAATCGGCTGGGCTCCAATAGTATGGTATCTATCTCTGAGCGGATCGCCTATCGATATGAACTTTTTTTCCTGTCAAAAAAATCCCAAAATTTCCTAGGGAATGTCGGCGGGCGGTCAGCGTCCTTTCCCCGCGGTGGGCTTGCAAGGGGACCCAGCCAATGAGTCGCTAGCTGAAGTTTTCGACGGCGGTCGAAGGAAAGACCGGCTCCGCCTTATCTTATCGGTCGACGTCCAAAGTCCGAAGCTTGCCAATCGCGCCCCGGCCTGGGCTGGCTACCGCTAGCTTATGAAAAAGAGAGAGCTTGCTGCAATAGCATCATAAGCTGTGAGAGAAACAACAACCTTCTTTTTGCGACCACGACATTTCATCCACCAACAAACCCACCAGAACCATCTCATCAGTCAAACACCAATTCACTCACAATGGATGGCATGGGGTAGGCATATGCCAACTCGAGCGTTATAAGATCGGATACTGACAGCAAGATGCAGTCTCACGCAAGCCGAGCAGCGCACGCTCGAGCAACGTCTGCAGAAGCGCCAGATGAAGGACTTTATGAGCGTATGTTGGATCCCATTGATTGCAAACGCCCCCTTCCGCACCCACTCGACCGCATACTCCTGAGGACACCTCAATACCATCATGAGCTCCTTTGTGCTCTCTCCCTTGCCACAGAGGAGAAGGCCTGCGGACGGCCATGCCCATACATGAAACGAACTGCACACAACTCCCATTACTTTTCCCCTGGCTCTAGATATACTGACACGCGACTTTCTCCACCTACAGATCTTCGGAAACCTGGTAGACCACTGCTTCGTGTCGTGCATTGACGACTTCACGTCCAAGTCGCTGTCGAACCGGGAGACGGGCTGCATCACGCGGTGCGTGCAGAAGCAGATGGCTCAGTCGCAGCGCCTGAGCGAGCGCTTCGCCGAGCACAATGCCCAACTGGCCCAGCAGCAGGGACAGCGATAAAGAAAGACTTCGTAATTTGGTCCACAAAAACAGATCCGACATCTGATCTGAAAACCAAAGCGAAGGGGTGGTCAAGAGAGAGAAATCTTGTATTATATTGGGCAAGCAGATTGGGAGGGCGGGACCTTGGCTCATTCCACGCCATGAGACGGGTGTGTTTCAATTGACGTTGGAAAGGAGACGGGTCGTTCACACTGTGTATATACATGTATACTATAGGATGGTTTGGACAGGTGCATCTCTCGAATAGGGGTTCGGGAACAACAAAATTTCAGCTCCATTCAAACAATAACGCAGCCTCGATGCACTCACTGCATCTAAAAGGATTCCTGCGTCTAGCCTGCCTGATGTTTTGGAAGAACTTGATATCTTTTTTGGGTGCAAACAATTAATTCTTGTCCAGTTTTCTTTGCTATCTAGATTAAGGTGACTCCGAAACTCCTAGGACATCATCCCCAGATTCTCGCACCGGAGCACTCATGTCTCCTTTTCCCTCGCCTTTCCACAACTGGTCACCGGAAAAGCTTATATCTCCAACGATGATATTCATGGTTCTATACCCCACGCTTGAACTCATTCCAGTTCCTCGCCCAGCACTGTTCTCACGCCCTCCAGCTGCTCAACCACCTTCTCCTCTAGCTTGCTTTCGTATCCCCTCGCTTTGCCAGTGTCGCTCGGCTTCGAACCTTTCCATTCAATTTCCCGCTGTCCCAATGGTACCAGCCTCTCCCTCAATATCTTCCGGCCGCCCAGCCAGAACTCGACATTCTCCAGCGCGCCTGCTCCGTCCCACTCCACCTCTGGTATATCCCGCGCATTATTTGCGCGGAGTGCACCAAGGACGCGTGTGATGAGCGCCAGGTCATGAATCTCCGAGACGGATAAAAGTGTTATATATGCAGATTTGCTGCGTGCTGCTTGGGTTCGGCTGGCTCCTGGAGCCTCGAAGCGCTCGATGCTAGACGCCATCAGATTTGGAAACTGGTTCAAAACATAGGCAACCTCAGGTGCGATCGTTTGGCCTAGTGCTGTCAAGATGTTTAACAGTAACGGCACAATGCCCTTGGCCCATATGCTGTAGCATCGTTGTGGGCCTACGGAATCTGCAAAAGGCGAGACGTTGGGTCGGTCCAAGTAACTCGCTAAGCTGGCAGAAGTGAGATGATTTAGCAGGCCGTCGCAAGCAAGTTGTTCTGCCACCAGAGGCAGGGCTGACAACTCCAGCAAAAAGAGTAGTGACAGCTCGCCATAGATCGGATCGCCCTTCTCCGCTAGCTTGTCGGCCCAGGAATACAGTGATACCGCGACGTGTACGGCATCATGAGCAGCCATAATGTTCACAATCTGCGTTTGGTTTTGGTTGATCCCCGGGATGCAAAGACAGGCTTGCATAATGGCATTTAGAATGGCAATATCCTCCGGGTAGATGGGTGCCTCGGAGTCGTGAATGAGGGATACCAGTGTTCGGAATCCCTTTGCGACGACACCATCTAATATGCCTAGCACTGTCTGGGAGACATTCGAGGAAGAATCATTGGCGGCACGTTTCTGCGCTACACTCTTGGATAACTTCGGGTCCGATGCCTTGACCTGGGCCCGCAAAGTTACGTAGAGGAGTTTGAGAAGCGTTCGGTAATGTGATATGCTTTCCAGCTGGTATGGGTCCCTAATGGTGCTGACGGTAGACCAGAGTGCATTCAAGAGTTGAGCGACATCAGTAGCTGATGGGGTATTGTCCGCAACACGTTGTACAAGGAGAAGTGCCAAGTTCACTCGAGCCTCGGTAAGCCTTTCGAAGATCTGCTCATGTCCTTGGGTTGCTTCATTTGCCTCCAAACACTGCTCGGCAACTTGGAGGGTTTGTTTCTTGAGTGCATCGCTCTGTGGCAAGCAGTGGCTTAACTCCAGCAGGAGGAACTCCCAAGCGTGGAAAAGAGCCTGTCACTAGTCAGCGGAGATCTTTGGTCAGCCAGGCCTAGGGAACACTCACTATTTGGGCATCTACAAGAGACAGATTCGCATTGGCCTTCTCCATTTCGCTCTTGAAACCATTGCCGCGTATCCCTGACCACCCCGGATCGAAACTCAACATTGTATCGGCAAAATTGAGGGCGTAATAATATTGAATGCCTAGTGAGCGAGGCTCGAGGAGTGTGCGTTTGAAGTCATCCAGGTTGCAGCTGGGGTACTTGTTGCCAAAGTTCCGCGCAAAGTTTGCATGTAGTGAGTCGTTGTAGCCCGAGACTAACACACCGTCTCTCAAGAAATAGTCAAGATCTTGAGCGAGCTCTTTGGCCAAGGTATCCGCCTGACCCATCTGGCGTAGGTGGAATAGTTGCATAGCGAAAGTTTCGGCGATATACGCCGCTACACGAGCTTCGTCACAGGCCCGCAACATGTTTGTTTTTGAGGTTATGCTAGAGGACTTGAGCTCTGTCACGTAATTCCGCAGCGCAGACATAAAGCCTTTGTTCTTTTGCAGGTTGAATATCGTCCAAGGCCAATAATTCTGAGCTGATGTGATAAAGTCAAGTACTGACAGAGCTTCGGTGGTGGGAATCGAAGAGATGGATGAAAGCCTATCGAGAGCGGAATTCAAGACGGAGTTTGCGGCTGGCTGAGACGCTTGATCGTGACCATTTCTTGCATCTCGAGGTGTTTTGCCAGTGAGGAGACAATTCGCCATCCATTGTTGTCGGTTTCGGACGATGGTTGAGAAAAATCCCCAGATGATGCTGACTTCAGCGGTCTGATCGAATGGCCTGTCCAAGGAAGAGAGGAGCTGCAAGAATGACCTAGAGGTCTGCGGGCCCAGGTAACCAAGTAAAGACGGAGGCTCGCCTGTCGCTTTTCCAGCACTTACAACTAGTGCCTCCAAAAGCGAGATAGTAGCTGCCCTGAACCCCTCATGGGCGGCGCAGACTCTTGCCACAAAGGGAGACGCCTTGAAGAGTTGCAACTCTATGGTGGTCGAAGACTGATCAAAGAAGTTTGCAACCCTGACTAATGTCGTAGCAAGCTGCAGCACGGCAACTGTTCTATCACCGAGGGCCTTCAGACCGTTCGCATAGACTGTTGTCCCAGGCCAGTGGACCGCGATAGCAAGGGTTGCCAGTAAAGGCTGGATACGCAAGCTCCCTGCCGAGGGCGCCAAAAAGCTGTCAATTATATACTTTGCAGCCATCTCTAGTGGAGCCGCCAGCTTCTTCTTGCTAGTAATCTCGCCCATGCTATAGGTGTATAGGATGAATTTGTTCAGAATCGGAACTAGATCCCGAATGAGTACTGTCCGTTGCAATTCGGACGCAAACCGCCATGTGGAAGAACTCTCCAGTGTATCCACGCAGGCCTGGGAGATGGCGACTGTGACCTGGGTAATAAGTTTATCCGACACGCCCAACCACACGTTGTCGTTGGCTTGTTGTCGCGAGCTTGGTTTGGTCGCCGTTTTCCTCTGCACTGAGCTGCTCATGGAGCTGTCCACAAGATTGTCGAATAAGCGTAATGTGGTCACCAGGAACTCGTACTGTTCGCTGGACAGCTCGAGAGTTCCTGTTAGTCGCGATAGCCGCCCTCCTCTCGACTCGTTACTCAATAAAGAGCAACGGCCTATATAGGACCAGACCCGACCGGGCTGAAGAGGAAGAATCGCATCCAGAAACTGCAAACAGGCCGTGGCAATTGAAAGCATAGCGCTGCTAGGTTCGTTTTCGAGATAGATATCGAGTACGTCGCACACCACGGAGATGATGTCTTTCGTTCGTCGAAGGGCACTGCTAGCCTCAGCTACAATAGCCAAGCCCGGCTCTGAGACGCCCTGCTTATCTGCATTTCTCGATGCCTTGGTGGTTTCAACTCGGATCAAGGTGGCCAAAAGCGAAATGATTTCTGCCACTTCCTCATCCGTGAGGATGCCGAGCTCAAGGCGATAAATGCTAGGCGAAAGATTGGCTTCTAGGCGTTTTCCAAACAAGGCCAACGTAGAATGCTCATATTCCATCAGAACAATTCTGCCAGAGTCGCTCATGAACCGACCATAAGAGCCTGCAGGGATTATGAACGACTCTTCGTCCATTGATATGCGCTTCCGACTAGATGTCACCTCGAAAAGTGGGAAGTCGTCCAAAAACCGCATTGTATTCAAGCCCTCATCTTCTTGAGCAAGTTCATACTCATTGAAAGACTTTGGAAGTTCAAAAGTGAGATGTGGAGTTCGCCTGAGGATCTTGAGGACGGCATCATGGTTCTCTTCGGAAGGGTGCGTCGTGGAGGCTAGAGTTCGACATAAACTCGTAAAGGGAACGAACTCGTATGGGTAGCGTTGCAGAGCCTGAACAAGAAAGTTATCAAGAGTGAAATCGTCATTCAAGGTCCGTAGAATGGCATCATCTTTTGGTAGCAGCGTGCTAGGCGTTGCGAGTTGCCAGTAATTATCGCCACCGGAGAGTAAGGCAAGTAAGGCCGCAATTGGCTCTCCTTTGTAGCCTATGAAGCTGTACGTAAACCTGAGGAGACCTATGAATACCAATCTCATCCGCGATCCGACGGAAGCAGCAAAGATGGCGCTTTCTGAGGAACCCAGACACCGAGCCATGTCCGAGATTATGTCGTATACTTGTCCGTCGCTGGTCGCTGCCGCTCCGATGAGTAGAGCCGGCTGGATATCGCGTTCCATGGAAGTCATAGCGAGAAAATCATCGTATCCAGTTTTATCAATGGTGGTGATACTACCAGCCGAATTTCGTCTACCAGCGCCGGGAATCATTTGTGTGCCTGAGTCGTACGATTCAATAGCCTTCTGATTCTGAATCGCATCTCGCTGCTCGGCTCGTTGTTGATATGACGAGTACATACTGTGCAGGACTGGTACCCAGGCTAATGCAACTGGTAGTGCTGCAGCAACGTTCCTATCGACAGCGTTTACAAGCACTTCATGTACCAAAAGCAGGGCGTCCGAAGAGCCAAGGTATTCGAGACTGTTGTCGATTTCCTGCTCTCCAAAAAAGTAGCCCAATGTCCTCGGCAGATTGAGCAGCGTGAGCGAGATGATACTGACGAGGCACTGCACTGGTGGTATAAGTTGACTGATCCCGTCGACTCCTCCGAGTACGTCGAGAAATGAAGTCTCGCCAATGAATTGGAACCATTGCTTCAGCAGATCGGGAGAAACGAGGACCTGGCTGCACAGATCTAGGAGCTGGAACGAGACAGTCATGGCATGGATAGCCTCGGAGAGAAAGGTCTTCAGCCATTCGTTCTGCATTTCGTTGTCGTAAAGTGCCTGGTCCTCTGTAACAGAAGAGATATCCTCGCAGCTCTTTATGCTATCAGACGTAAGAGTGAAGTACTGAGCAATCAAGGCATGGTAGGTTTTCGCAGGCGCGTCAGTGGACGGTGTCTGTGATGTCAGACCATACGCCTCCATCAACGAGTCTCTTATCTTGCTTGTCGCCTGATTCGATGCGCATGATGGTAGTTGTTCGTGTAGCATCAGGGTAAATAAGTGGTCTGTCGTCATTGCAAAGTAGCGACGCTCGGCTAGGTAGGTCTGGAATATGCGCCGTCTTCGGGCGCCTTCCTTCTCAAAGTCCGCCTGGAGCTCGGCAGCATCGAGCGTAGCGGCCAGATTGAATCCTGGCAGAATACTGGAGGCTTGCGCATTCGTAGCGCCAGCAGCCTCCTGCAGATTGGCGACATCCTGGCTTGAGATGGGCCCTGTGAGCTGACTTCGGGAGCGCGACTGGAACTCAATGACGACGATCCTCAAAGCAGCCACTAGATTTATGCGTGCGTTCTTGCTCAGCCAGGCTGAATCCTCCTTGATGGCTTTCACATCGTATCGATCGTTTGGAGTGGGCGCGACTTGTACAGCAGAGGTCCGCGTCTCAAAAGCTTGTTTATGGGGGTCATTGCTGCCGGGGCTCTCGAAAACTGTCCCGGGCTTGGTGAAGAAGGCCTGGACGGCGGGGTTTGTGAGGAAGTCGACGATGGCTTGGCTGCTCTGACGATGGCCGGTGGTGTCTGCTAGGGCAGATGCGACGAGTCTCCAAGATCTATCCTACATGTCAGCATGGCAATGGCGAAAGTGGAGGTTTACCCAACCCGACTTACAGAACAACAGTTTCGCCCTTGAGGCAGGGCTCGAGGTCGGGCAAGTAGACCTTGTCGACTAGCTGGGGTGCCATTGCTGCAGATTACTGCCGGCAATGCACATAGGCTTATGCATCAAGCTCATGTGATGGTGGCCATGTGTTGGTCGCAAACTGGATGGTGACGCGCTGCTTTCTCTTTGTGATGCAGCAGCTTCAGATTTCGCGGCCCGTTAATCAACAATCGCCATAAATCTTGCAGGCGCCAGAATGCACCCCGGTCCAAGCTTCCAGACAGCTTCTGGTTCAGGCATGAAAAATCGCTGGCCGACCTTCAGATTTTAGGGCCGGATCCCTGCTAGAGCGCAGCCTTGCAGTAACATGTTTCCTCCAGAGCCAATGGAGTGCTAGATCTTTTGCGCAGAGCCTTGCGACCGCTCTCGCTCTGCTCTCGTAGGGGAACTTGCAGCTCTTCACCGCTTAGCTACAAACAGTTTAGCCCCCACCCCATCCCATGTAGGAAAGCTTCTCGATGGCGACGCCGCATTTTCTGCCGCTGGTCCCTGGCCGATGTGAGGAATCACCCATTACTATTCCCTGCTTACTATGAACGTTTCCTCCATTCATTCGGATTGTTGAACACACTTGCTCCAATGCACTTATAAGTCAGCAGAACTTCCATCACGGCCTTCTGTTCAACCATCGTTTGCCCGCTTCTCCCACCCATTTTCTCTTCCTGCTGGTCTTATTTCGCACTTGTCGGGAGGAGTCATGGCTTTGGATCTGATTGACCATTCACCCCACCATCCGGATCCGTCGCCACGCGTGGCCACGGCATCCAACCTCATTCTCATCGACAATTACGACTCGTTCACCTGGAATGTCTACCAGTACCTCGTAGTCGAAGGTGCCACCTGTGCCGTCTACAGAAATGACCAGATCTCACTGGACGAACTCATTGCCAAGAAGCCGACCCAGTTAGTCATAAGTCCAGGCCCTGGCCACCCAGACACCGATTCCGGCATCAGTCGAGATGCAATCAGACATTTCGCCGGCAAGATTCCCATCTTTGGCGTGTGCATGGGCCAGTGAGTTTCATATTGTCTTGCTTACTTGTTAGGTGTACTCACAAAATCCTAGACAGTGCATCTTTGACATCTATGGTGGCTCTGTCGAATTTGCAGGAGAAATCCTGCATGGAAAGACATCACCGCTAATACATGACACCAAGGGTGTCTATGCTGGTATGGCACAGGAACTCCCCGTGACTAGGTATCATTCTCTCGCCGGTACCCATGTCACTCTGCCAGAGTGTTTAGAAGTTACGTCGTGGATTCCCAAGGACGACGGCTCAAAGGGAGTCATCATGGGAGTCAGACACAAGGAATACATCATCGAGGGCGTGCAGTTCCACCCAGAGAGTATTCTTTCTGCTGACGGTCGGTCCATGTTCAAGAACTTTCTGCACATGCAGGGTGGAACCTGGACTGAGAATGAACGCCTAAACAAGCTGGCCCAGACCAATGGCACAACAACGCCAAGCGCCCCAAAAAAGAACAACATCTTGCAGCGCATTTATGCCCACCGAAAAGACGCAGTGACTGCACAGAAGCTGATCCCTTCTCAACGTCCCGAGGATCTCCAAGCTGCCTACGATCTCAATGCCGCTCCTCCGCAAATTTCATTCGTCGACCGACTTCGGAAAACACCCTTTGACGTTTCGCTTATGGCTGAGATTAAGAGAGGTTCACCCTCCAAGGGCATCTTCGCCATGGACATCAATGCTCCAACACAGGCGAAGAAGTACGCATTAGCAGGAGCCAGTGTTATTTCTGTACTTACGGAGCCCGAGTGGTTCAAGGGCAGCATCGAGGACCTGCGTGCAGTGAGACAAGTTCTGAACGCGATGCCAAATCGCCCAGCCATTCTGCGAAAAGAGTTCATTTTCGAGGAATACCAGATTCTGGAGGCCCGGCTAGCTGGCGCTGACACAGTTCTGCTTATCGTCAAGATGCTGGATGTTGAGCTTCTCACTAGACTTTACAAGTACTCCCAATCACTTGGCATGGAGCCGCTTGTCGAGGTCCAGAACGCTGAAGAGATGAAAACTGCGGTAGAGCTTGGCTCCAAGGCCATCGGCGTCAACAACCGCAACCTGGAGTCGTTCGAGGTTGACCTTGGCACGACCGGCAGGTTGCGTAGCTTGGTCCCAAAAGAAACCATCATTTGTGCACTCAGCGGCATCAACACCCATGAGGATGTGGTTGCAAACCACAAAGACGGTGTGAATGCAGTCTTGGTAGGCGAGGCTATCATGCGTGCACCCGATGCCTCGGAGTTTATCCAGCAGCTATGTACCGGCAAGGTTGTTTCTAAATCAGCAACAACTGAACCTCTTCTCGTCAAGGTCTGTGGTACCCGAACTCCTGAGGCTGCCATTGCAGCTGCTGAAGCTGGAGCAGATTTGATTGGCATGATTCTCGTGCCCGGACGAAAACGTACTGTCTCGGATGACGCAGCAAAGGCGATTTCTGAGGCATTGCATACGTTTTTGCGGCCAGCCTCGTCCCAGGCCACAGCCATTCCTACAGACACGGCTACCGATTTCTTTGCGTCAGCTGCTCATAAGATCACGTCTACCGGCCGAACACGTCCATTGCTTGCGGGCGTCTTTCTAAACCAGCCATTGGAGGAAGTACTCGAGCTCCAGAAAAGATACAATCTTGATATTGTACAATTACACGGCAACGAACCAATCGAATGGGCAAGCCTTATTCCTGTTCCCGTGGTCCACAAATTTATGCCTGGCGAGCCCGGCTCAGGGGCTAGGGGATATCATGCAGTTCCGCTTCTGGATTCTGGGTCTGGATCAGGCAAGCTGCTTGACTCTGTTGACATCAAGGCTCAGTTAGCAAGGGATGCCGAGCTTCGCATTATGTTGGCCGGAGGTCTCGATCCTACGAATGTTGCCGAAACCATTCTTAGCTTGGGGGTCGAAGCTGCCCATGTCATCGGTGTCGACGTCAGTAGTGGCGTTGAAGTTGATGGTGTTCAAGATCTTGATCGTATACGGCAGTTTGTGAAGGCCGCTAAGGACATTCGATGATCTTGTACCCGGCCTTGTTTTGAGCGTGCTGAATTTGAGTTTGCGTTTGGCGTTGTGCTGGGCATCGAAAAGGTTTTGGCATTTGGGAATCTTTGGTTTATCATAGATGACTCCCTCATATGAGATTGAAATTCCAATATTTTGCGGTCATCAATCAACGAGAATCAATAAGTTTCATTCTTGGAATCCCTATACTCCTCCGCACTAGCCTGCATAGGTCTAGACTAGTAGATGTTCTAATTTTCGGGGCGGGGCTTGTCGGGATGATCATATTACAGCAAAATTATTACGATGTCAGTCCTACTAGTTGAGGAATGACGACCCGTTGGTAAACGCTCGTGAATCGTATCCTATCTTGCAAAGTTGCCCCATGACGCCATTGTCTGCAACGTTTCGCCGGCCTCGGGGGAAAAAGGCTATCCACTATAGATACCCACACATCAGCTGACGATAAGCGGTCAGTATAGAAACCCAACATGACCCATTGTAAGGCTGTTCGGCCCTTTTTCAACTTGAAAAATACACCAAATCGTGGGGTTTTATGGATGTTGTGGCCTAGATCCCCAGATCCCCAGATCCAACTAGGAGCCCAAAGCAACAATGGCCGCTTCACGTCCCTCAACATCTGATTTCCACGCGCCCGAGGGTCTGGAGACCCCTCTGGAGTCCCCGGCCCCAACCTCCGGAACGGAGACGCCGTTTGCTTGGGGTATCGAGACACCAGGTCTGCCGTCTGGTGCCATCACCCCTTATCCATTGCTTGGGCCCAAGCAGACTCGGGACATCGACCACCGCGCCCTCGCCGCAGCGCTTCAAGAGACCCAAACCCATGAGCTCCAGCAAATCAGCACGAACACCGCAGGCGAGCAGATTCTGGAGCTGGGCCGCATTCGCAGTCGTGGTGTACACGAGCGCAATGTTGGCCTGTCGTCTGATCCTGCGGACGCAGTAGATGGGCAGCCCATAAGGCAGGGCGTCCCGCCCGAGCTCAGTAATCTTTTCGCTGAAGCCGTCTTCGTGCTCGTTAACACGGCCGGCCAGCTAATCTTCAGTCTGACTCTCGGTCACGTAATGGTCACACAGTCACAGTTTCAAGAGGCACTGGGCATTGCTCCCAGTCAAGTCCCCTGGCTGGTCGGCTCTTCGCTGCTGGCCAGTGGCTTGTCCGTCATCATCTCCGGCTCTTTCGCAGACTTGGCTCCTCCCAAACCTCTCATGGTCGGCGCCTTCGTCTGGCAAGCTCTTTGGAACGCGATTGCTTCTGCAGCGATCAAACCGCAGCTCAAAATCCTGTTCTTCGTTGCGAGAGCGATGGGAGGTTTGTCGGTAGGTATTCTGGTCTCGGCATCCATGAGTATCTTGGGTCGCGTCTACAATCCAGGCATTCGCAAGACCCAAGTCTTCAGTCTCATGGCTGCCGGAGCACCGCTCGGGTTCTGGATCGGCTGTATTCAGGGCGGTGCTCTGTCCGCCCATCTGCCCTGGATCTTCGGCAGCACCTCGATATTCCTCGGGTTGTGCGCTATCGCAGCTCAATTCACGATCCCGGCGCTACGCCCGGCAAGGGATGCGGCGGATGCGGATGCGCCAAGTCTGCGCGAATTTGATTACCTCGGCGCGTTACTGGCGTCGACGGGCTGTGGGTTGCTCCTTTTTGGGCTCACCCAGGGAAGTTCGGCGAAGTGGAATCCGTATACTTACAGCCTAATCATAGCTGGGCTGTTGATGTTTGTTGCGTTTTACTTGGTGGAAAACCGCGTCAAGAGGCCGTTGATTCCGAACGCTCTGTGGAAGACACCGGGATTTGCGGCGTTGATGGTCGCATACTTCCTCGGGTTTGGAGGTTTCAGTAAGTTCTGATGTTCTAGGGCCATTCCTGTTTTTTCCCCTCTCTATTTACTTGTCAACTTTCGAACCTAACATAAATATCAAATACATCAACAACGGACATGGCTAACACCAATATAGATGGAGCATGGCAATTCTACGCCATCCAATTTTGGCAACGCTACCAATTCGTCTCCCCCTTAACCACGGCGCTCTACTTCCTCCCCAATGGTATTGTCGGTGTCCTAGCAACTTTCATCGTGTCCAAGACTCTTCACGTTCTCCCTGGACATTGGATCCTGACCGCATCCATGGTCTGTTTCGCCCTTGGACCGGCCTTCTTCTTGCCTCAGACGCCATCGACAACCTACTGGGCACTGTCTATGCCAGGCGTGGCGTTGGCTACTCTAGGCCCCGACATGAGTTTCGCGGCCGCGGCCATTTTCATTACGAGCTCTGTGCCGCGTAGCTATCAAGGGTCGGCGGGTAGTCTATTGGTGACAGTACAGAATCTAACAAGTGCCATTTTCACGAGTGTCAGCGATACCATTGGGGTGAAAGTAAATGAGTTACCGGATGGCACTATTGGCTTAGAGGGAATGAGGGCCATTTGGTGGTTTGGGTTTGCGAGCGCTATGACTGGAGCGCTTATCACGGCCTCGTTGGTCAGAATTCCAAAGGCAGAAGAGAAGGAGCATGTCCAGTAGACTGGTAATATGTTGTAGAAGCGAAGCGTTTTGAGTTTTACTATAGACAAGCGCTGATAAAACTGTTTTGGGGGACTTCACGGGGCTTTGGTTTGTCGTTCGCCGTTCTGGCAAATGTGGGGTGGGTGCGAGGTGTTTTTTTTTTTTTTTTTTTTTTTTTGCTTTTCTTTTTTTTTGCTTTATGGAAAAGCTGATGGACTAATGGTTGTTATGGGTTTCGGCTACTAGAGAAAGCCAGGGATAGACAGAACCTTCCTTCTGACGACAAAAGCCTATAGAATGATAATGGTTTCCTTAGACTATAAGAAATAACAACGTGGCGTTTAATAGGGCCTGTAATCGAAGGACGTTGAAGTGTGGAACATATATATGAGATCACAAGCTATTCCGGCCGACTCGAAAGCTGAAGACTTCTCCCATTCCGCAATTGTTTCATCAGTGCTTTTGCACACTACTGCGTGATGCCCGGAGCATCTGATCACCGTAGTGTCGAATCGCGTCATGTTCTGTGTGTTCACTTTCCACTGTGCATACCTGTGCTAATTCTCGTACGATAATGGAAGCAGCTAGTGCTAGTATGCGAAGGAGCTAGGGCAAGGAATGCTACTCTATTTCTCTTCCTCTCTCTTGGCAGCTTAAATCCACAAGCATCACCTTGCCTTTCCAGCATGGAGTACCAATAGGGATGGAATTTACACATACATCTCAGACGATCTCCAAATTACGTCGGCAGTTAAGACTGAGATTTGCTCTAAACACCCTTGGGTACATTTGTTCATCTTAACATTTAGTGTAGCCATGCAATGGCTACCTTGAGACAACACTTCGGTGCGACACCCCACAGTTCGACGGTTAGCGAGAAGCTTGTTCAATGTTACGATGGTCGTTCACATTCCAGGCTCGGAAGCTCGTGATATGGGAGGCGCAAATCCCCGCTTCGGATTCCGCCTGTTCACTTACCACTCTGGCGACCGTGGATTGACTCTAAATAGAAGACGAGGCCAACGGCGATAGACACTTGGACACATCTAGATGTCAATTGCTTCTCTTTATGTCATGGCAGTGCTACTAGTCTTAAGCCATGAGATTTAGAACATGACTTTGCTTGAAGTCAAATAAAGACTGCTCGAGGTGGACAGAAAGGTGTATATCACATTTCCTAGTGGATCAGGTGCATCCTTGGTATTATTTGGCATATGCTTTTTTCTAGCCCCTGTCCATACGAGGCACAATGCGCCGGACCCGATATTGATCGCTCCGGCACCATAGCCGGAATCGTTGTATAGACTGACTTCATCGTACGGTACCAGGCAAGAGAACCTCCCTAAGATCGAGCAGAAGCAAGTCAAACATTGACAGCGGCCGATGCACCGGATAGAGTAGAAGACGCGAGCAGAAAACGGGGTCATCAGTTCCCCGATTACAATGCAGCGGAGCCCGACCGCACGTTGAAGTGAACTTGGGCGAACAGCGAAGGTTGGCCTTCACGTAGCTCGTAACACGTGCTAATCTACATTTGGCAATGCGTGTTATGCGTTCTGACCCTACCAACCCGAATGGTCAGATACTGCGCTCGGATTCCCGGGGAGTACGGTATTAGAGTCCGGATCCACAGACAATGGTGGTAGATCGTGAAGATGAGAACTGCCATTACCTAACGTCATGGCATCGTACCCTGCGGTATATTAGACCAACCCCAGACTATTCTATTTTAGTCCACCATTGTATTAAACCACTCCGAATAACACACAGTCTCGAACTTGAAGCATGGTGAACAAGGTATCGGCAGAAAAAGGCCCGCCAGCCCTTGTCTGTGGCGATAGGTGACTTCCTTCGATCCGTACTCAGATATCGAGTGACAAGGACTGCAGGACTTTGAGTCGATCGACATGTGGGTACGTTGACGAAAATTTCAGGGTAGACGCTGCAGCAGGTAATGCAGTCTTTGACCGTGCAGGTCAAGCAATGAGGTCCCAGCTACGCGGAACGCTTACATCTGGCATTTATTAGCCACGGCCACTGGCGCGTCATAGGTTGAATATTCTCCGGCGCTAGAACATGTTCGATTGCATTATCTACCTGTGATCCGGATCCAATATGGAGCTAAAGCAGTCCATGCCTAGGGTGCTTGGATGGTGAACATCACTCCGTGTCCTAGCACCGTCATTAGAGCTCCGATTTCTAGCACCTGGGCTGACTAGACCTTTGCACCGTCAAGATCGAGCATTCTAAACATGAATAAGTACCCATCGATTATTAAATGAAGGCTATATGAGGCTTCTATGGTTGTTGTAAGGTTCTCGATATTGATGCTCAGATAGGACAGCAAATCACTTGCGAATCCATCAACTTGCGGCGCGAAGGATCTAATAGAACTACAGTGTGTAGGCGGCTCGACCAATGAGCAAAGACCTGGGAAGAATGGCTTCTTGGTGTCTTCTTTGTCGGGTTTTGAGAACGGACCGGGATACTTTGAAACCAGGCCGGAGGGCACTAGTTGAAGAGGTGGGTGTGGTCGCGGGTGTTTCAAGCCATCTCACAAATAAATCTGAATCTGTCCCGGTCGTTCATAAAATTGTGAAATATATGCTACGGATCTCTGGATGAGCTTGAGCAGATAAGCATGGTTGGGGGCGTGTCCAAGTCGAATGGTCTGAAGTGCTAGAACAGGTTGTCGTACGCGGAAGGTCGGCCGCTGTCACTAATTCCATTTCGAGCTCAAGGCAGCAGTCCGACGCCTGATTAGGACTTGCCAAGAAAAGCAGGAGATCAGTTAGGCAGTGTGCCAATTTGCGTGTCAGCAAGTAGCTGGTAGCATGTATGATGTCGTATCGTCTCTCGGTAACAAGGGAAGGTGGAGTAGAAAATCGATGAAGCCTTGAAACCCCTATTTCGCCAGTGACGAATGTGACGTGAGGCTCCTCTCGGCTCGTCCTGTCGAAATGAGATGGCGAGTTGGCTAGTGACGAACTGTAACGGTCGGCTAACACGCTCCGGTGACGTGCAACTCAGGCCACGATGGGGATAGGGTCGCGAAATGGTTACATTGGCCCCAGGCCGGTTGCGGTGTCTTCAGCGAGGCTGGGTTGTGGCCAGGTAAAGAATGTACCTACATAGCGGCTGGCTTAGGTAATAAACATCAGCCACAGCCCCTCAATACAGTAGACATCTGACAAGCAGTCTAGATCCATGGCAGGCGAGCAGCATTCTCACACATGCAAACAAAACCAAGTAGGTACAAGGAGTGATCGTCCAGGGTAGTTGGCTGAAGGACTGGAGAAAAAAAAGAAGCTTTCTGCAGGGAACTCCAGGCTTCTGACGCAATGCAAATGACGGCAAGGATCAAAGTGGTTGCAGAGTTTCGAGCTCCTACGGTACCGTACGTACTGTAGTTGAACGATGATCGGGTGGAGACGTCTGAAGGGACGGGGAGGTTCAGGTTCAGGTACAGGTACGCTTCGGAGCTTGCAGGGTCTGGGGCTTCTGCTAGACGCTGTTAGTGCATCAAATGCTTGTGTGGAGCCAAGACCCAGGACCCCCAAGAAAACTGCAAACCTGCAGCTCTTTCCGTGTGCCGATGCCTTCGAGCGGCCGTTGCTTCGTC
The DNA here is from genome assembly GCA_039778275.1 of Seiridium unicorne. Lineage (NCBI taxonomy): Eukaryota > Fungi > Ascomycota > Sordariomycetes > Amphisphaeriales > Sporocadaceae > Seiridium > Seiridium unicorne. Next base: position 136,505 of record JARVKF010000124.1, read on the forward strand.
GCCGGGCGAAGGGCCAGGGCCTTGGTGAGCAAGAATCGGACGCAGGGGCCACCCAAGAAGAAGCGACGAGCGCAGGCGTAGGCCGAGCTTGGGAGCGTACCGTAGCTTGGGCGGGTGGGCGAAGTGGGCTGGGCTGCATGGCCTATTGGCATTGGGCGCAGCGTGGGCCAGCAGCGGCTACAAGCACGGCGGGCGGCCACTACCATCCCTCCATTCAGATGCAAAGTCCACTTCTCGCTGCAGAACTGCACCACCATTGGCTTTTGGCCTGGCAACGCGGCACCCAGCAGGATTCCATCGCCTCTTGAGCCCTCGGCGTCTACCATTCAACTCGCGCTGCTTGTGCTTGTGCTTATGTATGCTCCGCGAAATCGACCATCTCATTTCGGATCGGCTCGATCTCCTCATTTCACCTCGTCCTAGTGCTCCTCAGCTCAATCTCCGTCCGGCTAGAGTTGGACCCAAGCTTCAGCCGCCCTCACCTCCCACCAGCCCGAAACTACTCCCAACTGGCAGCCGATCCCTTCGATTTCTCCGTCCGTAGGCTAGACTGCAGGATTACAACCCTCCAAGCAATCGATGTCTAGGATCTAGCGACTTAGCACATAGGATTGAGGGACAACCACTGCACAGCCACGAACCCGAACCAGCACTATGATGAACTTCGACTCAGGAACCGCCTACGCGGAATCCGACGCCGACGATGAGTACGAGAGAAGCTTGCACACCAGCTCACCCGTGCTCGCGACCGACTCCGAGATCTCCCCCACCGACTCAGAGGGCCGCTCGTCTACCGAACACACGCCCACCACGTACGGCCATCGCAGCAGCGCCGACAGGTTACCCGAGACCATCATTTCCGAGTGGACAGCAGAAGAATGCGCCGACTTCATTGCTACTATTGGCCTGCAGCAGTACTCGGATCACTTTATAGGTTTGTAGCATCCCATGCTTCACATACCGCATGAGCCAGGCTCTAATGCTTGAACCAGAAAATGAGATTGTTGGCGAGGCTCTGATAGCTCTTCTCCACGATGACCTGAAATCAATGGGTATTGCTAGTGTCGGCCATCGATTGACCATCCTGAAGAGCGTCTACGATGTCAAGAAGGCACAAGACGTTCCAATAGAAAGTGACCACTATATACCATTGTGTGAGTATATATCAGCCTCATAGCGGTCGTTACGCGTGCTAACACATTCTGTGCTCAGCGGCCGACGCTGAAGCCCAACATGCGACAGCCACGCTCAAAGATATCAAGCACCTAGTAGAGCAGCTTCGCCTCCGAGACGAGAGGATGAGTCTGGTTGAGCAAGACTTGCAACGACTGACCGAAGACTACAGGCGGTTACGCGAGGACATGCTACCAGCCTTGCGCCTAGCCAAGAACGCGCAACAACCTCTACCAAATGTCTCTAGCAGGGACACGCAAGGCTATAGTTACGACTCCTCGACTATATCACCGCCCGCACCGACGCCGTCATCTGTTCAGTCATCGGGGGGAGGCTTACTGAGGCAGTACTCTACTAAGAAGATTGTACTGGGTACGACTCCCAAGAACATGTCTCCGAGCCATCTACAAGTCACTCATGAACGGCCATCGGTAGAACAAACTCTTGATCCATCGAGCGCCGCAGAGAGGGCTGTTCTCTCGTCGTCGCATCTTGCTGCCATGAACGGCGGCGGTTCTGCTACATCTCCGGGCTATTCGCCTAACATGCCATCGCCCACGTCGCCTCCAACATTAGGCAGCGCTACTCTCGCCTCAAGATCATATCGCTCTGACCAACCAACGCCATCGACCCGTACGACCTTTTCCGAAAACGACCACTACAGTTCAAAACAACCTGCGCCTCCTCGCCGACTGCAAACCCCTGCTCCAGACACACCTGGCTCGAGTTCCGCATCTGTGGAGATCTTCAAATCATTCAGGGTTAGCATGGACGATCCATGTTACAAGGTCCTTCCTGCTGCGCTCAAGAAATATCAAATCAACGAGCCTTGGGATAAATATGCGCTATACATTGTCTACGGTGATCAGGAGCGGTGTCTCGGCTTGGACGAAAAACCACTTATCCTCTTCAAGCAACTTGACAAGGAGGGTAAAAAGCCCATGTTCATGCTACGGAAGACCAACACAGCACCGGCCGACGCCGAAACGCCTGGGAGTGCTGGTCTCAGCTCCGGCAGGGGCGCTGCATACGATCCTCCGGGCGGCATCATATGACGCAAGTGAGAGATTTGAACATGAGGGCCATTATACCACGGTTCGGTGACAGCTCGAGTGGCTTTGCCTTGGAGTCTGACATATATTACTTGCATGGGAACATGGGGTTTGCATAAGCCGTGATAGCGGCTATCCTGTACTGGGCGTAGATTTCATCTACTCCAGGTGGCCCCACTACCACTACAACGCCTTCTACCTACCTGGGCCGGTCCGCATTTCATGTCAGCACGCAGTCTTACGCCATGGCCAAGGTCAATCTAAGATTCGGTGAAACTCATCGGCGCCCCAGTTTCACAGCGGTGGGTGGGAGACCCCACGCAGAATGGCTGACCCGGACGTGGCGCGCAGACTATGCTGCCCATGGATCCGTCGTCCATGTGGCTCACGTCGACCAAGTAGGATGCAGGAGGAGCTTCAGGTGGATGGTGTGAGGAATCTGACAATGCCGAAGCCTGCGATCGGATCAGCTCGGCCAACCTTCTTGGGGGGCTGCCGCATTCGTTAGATGCACGGCGCAGAGCTCGCCCAGTTCAATTTGTGGCTGCAGCTAAGAACAAATCTTGGGAGGCAACATCTTACACTGTCGGTGCACTGCTAGACGTGTTGTATTGTCCAAGGATGGACAGTGATTACTGTTTCCCAGATGCTGTGGCACGGACGAACCATTGTGGGCGGAGCGGTTTGCACTTGTCTCAGAATCACGCGCATCCGGACCCCTGTTGCAGCTGCAGCTGCAGCGCACGGCAACTGTAATCCCACGCACACTCCTCCAACACCGATAGCAAGACAGAAATCTCTACATACTGGTTTCAAATTCGGAGAAGGCTCGCGGATTCAGCCCGTACCCTCACTCACATGTCACAAGTTGGTGCCTGAAGCCCAGTACTCTTTCCCCTACGACTCAATCGCGAGCCATAGCTGCGATTGGCGGACAGTTGCCGGACTCGATTTGATCTATCGTATCTCGGCTGTGGGAGCAAGCCATGTAGGATGTCTGGTGGTGGTGGACAAGTATGCGACCATGACAGATGATCGCCGCTAGACTGTTAAAGATAGTAACGCTGAACACAGACCCCTGTCGCACGATAGCCCCATGCTTACTACCCCACACGTGCATACTGTCAGACTTCATCCGATATCATGTCGTGCCTGAAAGCCATAGCGATCAGTGGTATATGTCTTTAGAAATCTATGGCACTGGAAAAAGAGATTGCTATAATTAGACGTTCCTTGTCCGAACACCAAGGGCACAAACATGATGACTCCTGATCGGCGCCGTTGTGTCGCAGATGTCCAAAACTGGTGAAACTCTTTGATAAGGTATTGTAACAGGTCAGGTTGAGAGACTGCACTGATGAGAAGCCAACTCATGATAAGTCTGTACAGCAGCGAACCGGGCAAAACAGTCGTTGAGCGACTACGACTATAAGAGCTACTGCTGAGAGACCATTGCTACACAAGGGAACGGACAGCTTAAAACCAAAGATGAATCACGCCAGACATGGATTACTTATTCCGTCGCGGAGGATTCCGAACGAGATAAATAATCGAAGCTTGTAGCTAGGCTCCACCAATTTCAAGTGCCCGAAATCTATCGAGAGACAACGCAGCACTGACTCGCGCCTTGAGCTGGGGGCCTTGTACCTCCATAGCAAATGTTTAGATGACATTTCATTGGAGAAAGGGCGTCTTCCCTCTGGATGGATGTATCCACAGAAAAGGAGCGAGGTGTGGTGGGTTTTCTATTCTTGGTAAGTGTTGCTTCCACGATTTGTAGATCTCATAGATACGATGAGTAAAGTAGACAGTTTAACCTGTAAAATAATATAAAGCCTTACCCCATAGCGGACTGAGCATCTGGTCGGGATCGGTCCAACCACTTGTCTCGATGTTTTGCTCAATAGCTGAAACATTTCCTGGTATTTCACGAAGCTCAATGCAAAAAAAAAAAAAAAAAAAAAAAAAAAAAAAAAAAGCCAAAAATGTAAATACATGCCGGTTACAACAAAAGGGTCACAAGTTTAAGACCGTTAAAACACTATTTGATTTTATAACAAACCCTGGAAAGACCAGGAAGGT